>JAODVM010378539.1:0-10812 GCA_025400095.1 Phenganax marumi
CCTACAAGCAAATCCACGGGTGTGCCATGGGTAGCCCTGTGAGCCCTATTGTGGCAAACCTCTGCTTAGAGGTTATTAAAGATCTCGCCTTAGCCCAAGCAACCACACCACCTAAGACTTGGTTTCGATATGTCGATGATGTTTTCTCAATCATAAATAAAACATGCATTGGATTCCTTTCATGACCTACTGAACTCCATCAACCCAGACATCCACTTCACCGCTGAACAAGAACAAGACGGTGGGCTCTCATTTTTAGACACTATAGTCTCCTGCAACAACAGGTCTCTTACAACCAACACCTATCGCAAACCCACACACACAGACAAAAACTTAGATTTCAATTCGCATCACTCTAAATAACATAAAATTAGCGCAGCACAAACCCTCCTACGCTGGGCGGCGAGTCTCCCTAACACAGACGAAGGAAAAGAGCAAGAATGCAGACATTTGTTTGAAGCTTTGATGGCTAATGGATACCCGCAGAAATTCCTGGAAGCTGTTGAAATGAAACGAGCTATGAAAGAACGCAACACACCATCACCAGAAGAGCTTGCTCGAGAATTTTTTGAACGAGTTGAATCTAGTCCAAACATCAACTACGCATCTTTACCATACATAAAAGGCCTAACAGAACCCTTAAAACACCTTCTCAAGTCCTATAACATTCGAGTCACCACAAAACCTCTACGTACGCTTCAACAATTACTCCCTTCACCGCAAGACAGACCACCTCCCAAAAAGCAAACAAGTGTAGTCTACAAAATAGACTGCTCTGATTGTTCATGGAGCTACATTGGCGAAACAGGACGAGCGTTCATCACAAGGAAAAAAGAACATAAAAGAAATGTGGAGAAATACAAAGCGGGGTCAAACATTGCAAATCATGCTTGGTCCTATGACCATACAATTGATTTAAAAAACAGCAAGTTAATCAACAAAACAAGCTACCGCCACAGAAAAACATTAGAATCCTGGCACACTGCGCTTACTACCAATGCTGACAACAATTCCAATCATCTACCCGAACAATATCGCTTCCTATTTAAAATATAGAACTATTTTTCATAATCCATATTGTAACATCCAGGCGGAACTGTCCCAATTAGTCATCTGTTGTGTCATTGTAATTATAAATAGCGTAACATATACTTTGCATTTGTAATCCATAGTCGTGTGTAGTCAGTGTAATTTACATCCACCCATTGAGGGCTGCAGTCTGGCAGCCGAAAGCTCGTAAATAATAAATATCTTCAAACAGAGAACATCACAAGAAACCAATATACTCACAAGATGTACATATGTCACTGAAAGTGAGCGTGAACAAGAAGCCTTACTGATACTTTTGGCTGTTATTAGACTTCTGTTAGTATTAAACAGCTTTTCATAATTCATTTGTGAACATCGTGTAACATGCATCATTTTACTTGTTTATTATGCAACAAGTTGTGTAACACGAAGACATTTAAAAAACGACTTGATATATGCTACAATTTAGTTGTCAGCACTATCTTGCAAGATTTGCATCTTTTTGCCTGTAAATGCATGTTGGATGTATTGAAAGATTTGTCTCCTTTTTGCCTTTTTCCAATAAAAAACTTTGGCCTTATTTACTAGAATTTGGCTTTTTTTATATGCTGTTTGGCTTTTGACTTGTGCAGAAACCATTGATTTATGTATAACTATATATAAATCAATGGTTATATAGAAATCAATGGCTGAAACCCACCAACCCTGCCAAGAACAAACAAATGACTATTCTAAAACACTCGTAATGATATGCAAAGTAAAAAATAAGAAATCGCGTATGTATTTAAGTAGCAGGGCGCAGTAATAGGTCATGCAGATAATTAGGAGCATGTTTAATGAGTGTAATATGGTATAAAAGTGCGCATTAAGGCAAAAACACTCGAATCTTGCTCAGTTTCACTGGTCTATCGTGGTCAAAGACAGTTAAGGCGCCGTCACACGACCCACATGGTATGGACGATGATAGACATATTCAGTACCCACAACAACAAGTCAATCAACAAGTCCTGCAAGTGGACGGACAAGAAGCAATACAACAGGCAGAACCGATCACAGTTCCGCCTCTTGGTGACAATCAACCGGTTCAGGATGCACAGGAGCCACACGCCCCTCAGAACGATGGCGATCAGCTAGAGGTATTCATCTTCTTTTGATTAATAACATTTTGACCTTATAGTTTCAATGCCATTGAGATTTCATGTCGCCCAATGTTTGGTCTAGGAAGTTTTCTTCACTCAAGCCTGTAATTACCGTTCTGGTCGGTAGTTTTGCGACCTCCTATTGTTCTGAGGGTAGAGGCGACCAACTTGACAACTATCTCCGTTTCCCTTCACACACGGAAATATAGTATCTTGCGGAGATAATTTCCCTTTCGAACATTTGAGTAAGGCTCTTTTGCGGTTCAATCCTGAAACCATACGGTTAAGTGTGAGGTCAGTATTTAGAACTCACAGCTTTGTTTGAATTTACATGTGTACTTCGTTCATTTTAAGCGTTGGTTGACTACACAATTTTCTATCCATTCTACAGCGGACAATTCAACAATTGTTATTTGAAGTCTATCGATTAGGTTGCAAATGATGTTACATCATCAGGGGAGCAGCGCACCTCAAGTTTCGCATTGCATGAGATCTAGAACTTAGATTTCTTCGCATATTTTGTAATAATAAGAGGCATGTTTTCCCTGTATGAGCTTTGTGGGTGAGATTTCACCAACTAGCGTACTGGCTAGAGTGAGGTTCACTGTGTGCGAATGGTGTGGGTGAGTTTTCACCGTATATTGAAGGACATGAGTGAGGTTTCATGGGTTGACTATTAGCTTTATAGGTGAGGTATCACCGTATTAAAATGCCGCAATTCAGTTTTGCAATGAACTTACGAGTTTGTGAGTGAGGTTTCACTGTACATTACGTGGGACAAGTGAGGTTTCACTTGGTATCTATTAACTTGTGGGTGAGGATTCACAGTATTAAATGCTGCGAATTCAGTTTCACAGTGGCCCTACGGGTTTTGTGGGTGAGGTTTCACCGTACATTATAGACACGCGTGAGGTTTCACTGAGTGCCTGTCAGTTTTGTGGGTGAGGATTCGCTGGATTTTAAAATGACACATATGACACCACCGTGTATGACAATGACTACAGTCAGGCTTCAATGCGTTCTTACAACCTTCATGGGTGAGGTTCACATAGGTATGACTCTTGATTGGAATGAGGAGGAAGGAAGCCTGCATGGTTCTATTCCTCTTCATGTGTGCCAAAATGCGTGTGAGCATATAATGCAGGGCTGTCGTGTCAGTATCATTCACTACACTATAGCTATGTTAATGATATTGTTGTCTTACCATGCTTGGCAGATATATACATATACTTTGCCTTTTGTGCGTTTTGACTGTCCCTTACGAGTTCTAAGAGGCACATACTTTCTTTTCTTATTTAACAGTTGTTGAAGTCAGAGATGGATGTTTTGAAGCGCTCATTACAACAATTAACAGCCCTCAATGTCAAGACAGTTCTAAAAAGAGTATTGAATTATGCGAGTAGACCAAACACAGAATTTAACAAGTATGAGGCACTGGATATCTTTGATGCCCTCCAAAATACAGCTCGTGATACAAACCATGACAAGAAGTATTATTATCGTCTAGCGTTCCGCACCGCCAGAAGTAAAGTCGACATCCCCACTGAGCATTTTTGTTCATTACTCCTATGATTAATTGGTGATAAGAATCACCACCAAGTCTTTGATGCTGTAGCCAAAGTCAATAAATCCATGGTGAAAGCATATCCCTACACTCAAAGTGGCACCAGGATTCCTCGTCCTAGAGAGCATCCAGTTACAGATTTTGGGGTCTTGCGGTGTTTCTATTGCCAAAAGCCTGGACATTGCTGGGTGAAATGCCTGGAACAACTACACGCCAATACCAATTCCATACCACGCTCACCACGCGTTCAGTCCCCCTCAACTGTCCAACACCCTCGTGATGACAAGAATACGTGAGAAATGGCCTCTTAACCGTTAATACTGATCTCTGTAAACTATTGGTTTCCACAAATTCATGATTGTGTTATCTTCGTAGCGAGTACTGTCTTAAACTAAATGTGAACACTGTGTTTCATCTTGAAGTATGTTCATATAGTGCATAGGAAAAGTTTAAGTAGATAAGTCAGAAAATAATAAATACAATATTATATTATTCATGCATACAATTATTATTCCGTTTTGCATTCCAACCAAATTCTGCAATATCAATTTGATTCCCAACTGGCCACCTGGAGCTGACAACTTTGAAAAAGGGTATTCTCCATGCCCCCTTGGTTGTATTACTCAGTCGAAGTTGTCCTCTCTTTGCTGGCTGGAGTATGGTAGTGTTGTTTCCCTCTCACTTTCACATACTAGCTGCATTTCTTTCCCGATCATTTCTCCCCTACGAGTTTTTGTTTTGGTCTTGGGAATGTAGTAATTCTTGGGAAACGCAACTGTTAAACGTTCATGAGTTGCGACACGTTCGTTGAGTCAACTAAGAGGGAAACCCCATTTCAGCCAGCAAGGAGGGGACAGCTGTGAATCATTTTCATGAAACAGCAACCCTTGTCCAAGTGGGTGACGTGATTGGGGATATATTCCAGTTGCCATTCCGGGATCATACATTCTGTGCAGGAAAACTTTACCAACATATCGATTATTGGCGGGACATCACGGCTACTATTCGCTGCCACAAGAAATATGAGGTTCTTAACTGGATTGAGAATTACATTTCCATTCTTCTTATTTCCAACATTTTAAAGGCTCATTCAAAGGCATGGATTACGACTCTGATAGACTGCCTCATCGTTTATTTAAAAACAACCCTTCCTGCCATCCCTTTCTGGATTTTGTCTGTTCCACGCTCTTAGACCGTCTTTCGTCCGGAGCTATTTCGTTGATTGGGAAGGTCGGCCATGTAGAACCTCCTCATATTGTGTTACCGCTGACCGTGGAGCCAACGAAGCCGCTGTTGTCATGATGCACGATACTTAACCTTTGGATGAAAGATATGCCTTTCTCCTTGGATCGATTGTCAAGTTTGCCACAATATGTAACCTTGGGTTTGTATCAAACTGTCATGGACAATAAATCTAGGTATGACCACATCTTATTAACCCACGATAGTAGATTCTATTTTGGCATACAATGGGGCAGATTTTATTTCACATACAATACTTTGCCTTTTGGATGGAAGCTTTCGGCTTATGATTACCACTCTACCAGGTTGTTGGCCTCTCATTATTTCCACTCTATTGGCATACCCTGTTCGTTATACATCGTTGATAGGCATAACGGGCAACTTCATGTTTCCCAAGAGAAAAGGGCGTATCATCAGCTACGTACAATTGATCAACGTCAGTTTGCTGCTGCTCGATCAATGGTTTTTCTTGTAGCTTATCACCTTATTCGACTGAGATATTTCATTGCTTTATCAAAGTCTATTTTGATCCCTCGACAAGTGGTTCCTTACTTAGGATTCCTAGCAGACTCAGTGAACCAGGCTTTCTACCTGCTCCCAGAGAAGAAGAAAAAGTATATTTTGCTCGAGGAAGAGATGTTGAGTGCAAAGCGTGTCTCGGTCAAAAGTCTTCAATGTTTGGTCGGTAAATGCATTTCCTTCTCCCTTGCTGTTCCGGCAGTGTGGTTATTCACAAGCGAGATGAATACTGCAATATCACGTGGCTTGCGCACTTCCAAACTCGATGTCATAGGGCCGTTGCACGTGGAAATTGAGCACTAGCTCTTCCTTAAGGATTGGGATGATCCACTTCCATGGAGAGATGAGCGACGTATCTGCATTTCACTAGCTACTGATGCATCTAAAACTGGTTGGAATGGAACTCTTCCAACTTCGATCAACCTTGAAACGTCAAACTACTGGTCGCCAGAAGAGGTCTCTTGGGATGTAGCTGCTAAGGAGGCCACTGCTGTCCATAGAGTTTTACAACCTTTTGGAGAATATATGCGTAATAGATGGGTTGATGTCTCTGTCGACAATCAAGCAGTGATCCACGCTTGGAGCAACCAGGGGGGTCGGAGTCCTTCTCTTAATCAAACCTTGAAGAAGCTGTTTTTTGATCAATCATTGTTAAACTTTGTTAATCATTTGTTGTATATTCCTACCCATTCCAATCCAGCAGATGCTCTTTACCGTAGATCATCCCACCTCGATTGTACGCTCTCTCCACACATTTGGGCACAACTGCAGCATGAATTTGGTGGCAAAAATGGCCACTCCTGTGATCTAATGGCCTTGGATTCCTATCCAATGGTAGATAAGTTGGGAAATCGTCTCCCTCATTTCACCCCATATCCCTCGCCAAGGTCATCTGGAGTAAACCTGCTTGGACAGGATCTCACCCAACATGCCTCTATCTTGCAACACCCTTATGTTTTTCCTCCAACACCCCCTCTATTGGCACAGTGTTGCGTTTTCTCATGACGTACAGACAAGCGTGTACATTCGTAATTCTCGATCCCTACCCTCGTCCTTATTGGTGGCCTCTAATACTCCATTATGCGGTCAAGAATCGAAAGATCGCATCCAAGGGAGACTCGGGGGTACTTTTAATACCTTCTCGTACCGGGTGGATTGCATGTCCCAGTCTTCCAGCGGATTTGTGGACGTTTTCAGTGCTATTTTAACTTTCTGATTTCGATGCTACCTTAATGTCTTATTCACCTTTAGAAGTATTTGGTAAATTGTTTATACCATTATAATAAATTTATATTCCGCGTCACATTCTCTTATTGTTTTGTTCTTAGGACCTTCCGATTGTGGCTAAAATCGTTTGTCCATCTGCACGTCGCCCAATTTGCTCACATGCGAATGATTTCAATTTCCGTTTTTACCAAAGGTGTGGCTATCGAAGGAAGGTGGTTTCTTCTTCACGGTTTACCCCTATTTCTTTTGATCTACAAAAAATTGATCGTCGTCTGCAACAGCTACAGATTTTGACCACGCGACTGCCTATGCCAAACAAAAAGACTCTGTAAGGAAAGAATTTGAGTCGTTTTTAACTGCTCTTCCTGGTTGTACTACACTAATGTCAGTAACACCCACAGATGTCTGCCGTTTCCTTGTTTTTAAGGACAGGAATGGTAAGACGCAGGTCCATAAAAATGGGTGTCAACATTTGGGGAGAAAGGCAGACATGCCTGTGCATGCCCTATTCGGTTAGCGTATAAAGCAATAGACTCATACATTGGGAAGTTACGCACTATTTTTCGCTCCGTTGGCTGGAATGGCGACTGGGACAGGCGCCTGGGCTTGGGTAATCCAGATGCAGTCATGGTTGTCAAAGATTATCTCCAGCTAGTTACGGTAGAACAATTGCAGGCAAGAGTCACCCCCAAACAAGCCACTCCATTTTTTGTAGATAAGCTAAGTCAGTTATGCCAGCATTCGGGTAAAAAACTCCTTCTAGCCAGCAATCCTATTGATTGCTTCCTGATTGCTCACGACCAGGCATATTTCAAAACGGCATTCTTCAGTGGTGATAGGCTGGGTGATTTAGGCCAAGTGAAAGTCCCTGAAATTCTTCGTTTCCCAAATGACGACGGATTGTTATTTAACCACATTTGGGGTAAAACGCTTCGCGATGGAGACCACAACGTTTTTGGGATTCGTCACAATGAGCACGTTGGGATTTGCCAGATTAGGGGTATCGAGTTTCATATAAATACGGCGCATCACCTCCAAATCAACTTAACATGTGGATTCTTGTTTCAACCCATAACCCCCGAGAAAGGCGTGCTAGACTCCCCTCTCACATATCATCTTCGGCTGAAGCACGCCTTGAAGCTTATTTGACAGAGATGAATGCCAACGAGGGAGAAACATTGCATGGCTTTCGCTTGGGAGGTGCGATCACCTTGGCGCTAACGGTTTCAAACCTTTCAGAGATTATGACTCATGTAGGTTGGTCATGTTGCCACACGGCATTATATGATCTGCAGTTGGCTAAAGTCCTTCATCCCGCAGGGGCATCAGCTAGTCTGGCTACTAATCTTGGTACGGACCAAGTTAATGCTTGGCAAAACGTTAATCATTTGAAGAGTTTCCTGTGCGCTTTCTCTCTTGACAATCTTCTAAAGAGGCCGTCGGCTTCTCCATCTGTCTAGCGTTCCATGGATGCGACTATTGGCTCTGGTTGCCTCAAATACAACACCAGTACGCTACTTCGCAAAGCTTTTTGCTGCTACGTCCTGAGGGTTGGGAATATAGATTTGGGATAGAGGGGAGAGGTATGGATCAGATAGGTTTGGGGAATAGTTTCAGGGAGGATAGGATTTTTAGACTTATGGATTGGGAGAGGGAGTGTGTGACGTCATGTGAAGGATAGTCGTAAGACAAGGCTTGACCAACGTTTTTTTAACCCCATTCCTTATTTGAACTGAGCATGAATGAAAGTGTTTTTGAATAGAACACTATTGTTAGAACACCTTTGTTTCCTCATACCAATTAAAACGTGTCGTGATGTAAGTAATGTCGTCATCGTTTCAAGTTTTCGATTTTACGAAGCTACCGTTACAGTAGTATACTATTGTGGGGATACTTTTTTATTGCACGTGTGGTCACTAAGCCATGAAATTAGTGTATTTTACTATTACGGGTTTGAGAGGGCAACGCCCAAAATCGGGTGACTTTACCGGGGGGTGTGCAAGTGATAATTTTATGCATTTTTGTCCACACTAATTTGAGCCAATCAGGACGAAGTATTAAGTCTAAGTTTCGAGTGGATCCATGAGAAGTTGGTAAAAATGGTTAGGGTTAAGAATTTTGTTTATGTGAGCGATGGTTTTTAAGGATTAGGGTAAGTGCTGATCCTGGGGGTTGTGTAAATGCAAATGTCATGTATTATTGTAGCTAAGCAATCATGAACCCTAAGTTGGAATGGATCATTGAGAAGGTGGTAAAAGTGGTTAGGGTTGAAAATTTTGTTTATGTGAGGGATGGTTTTTTATGTGTGAACCCTAAGCTACAACCCTAGGTAGAGATGTGCACCCAAAGCCATGGTTGAGCCGACTAAAGAGCATGGGGCTTAACAGGGTTTAAATAGTGTGGGGAATTAGCATACAAGTGTCAATCAATCAATGTCAATGTTTGGGGAATAAGAACTTCATGTTGTATTTGTGCAAGAGCGGCATCAGATACAAGAATAACGTTTTTATTGTTGTATTATTGTATTATGCAGACGGTTTTGATTATGCTGATAGTCTATTACATACATTATTAAAAGTTTGCACACATGATTATGTCTATGGTTCATACATTCTTCTAAAAGTTTGAAGTCTTTGTCACACATACGTGCACGAATGTTTTAAAGAGTTATTGAATAGCAGCTAGGTAATTACGAAGACTGCTTCTTTTCTTCATGAATGCCAATAGTAAGTCCATTTTGTTGCCCAAAAAGTTCATGTAGCCATTTTCTATGTCGTAAGCATTTTGAACATCCACCCAATATAGATTTTGTTTTACTGTAGCAATAACGATGACCTCATGTATGTTGTCTTGTCTTAAAATTTCTTTCAATTCGTCTTTGTACGTTGCCGTTTGTCTGCACCAAGAGATGAGGTCTTGTTCTGTTGTGAAGTACATTCTCCATGCATATGCGTATGTGGGTGTGTGGTGTGAATATTACCGCATACTTTATACCCGTTGAATCGGAAATGACGTAGTATATGAATTTTTAATTAAACAAATGGAAATTAGAATTTCCTTTTAAAAAATCGAAATCGGATTTTCCTTTTAAAAAATTGCGATTGGTCGAGAATTTCCTGTTAAAAAATCGTGATTGGTCCGTCAAAAATTACATATGCATTTATTATCCATTTGCTGCTGCTGCTGCTGCTGCTGCTGCTGCGACTGCAAGGGTGGCCGAGTTGGTTAAGGCGTTAGACTTAAGATCTAATGTGCAATGCACAAGTGGGTTCGAATCCCATCCTTTGCAAAAAATCAACACGAGAATTTTTGTCTGAAAAAATTTTATTGAGCATGATTGAAAGTAATGAAACAATTATCCATTTACATTTATCTTTCATTTTTAAAAGTGCATCAAAAGGATATTCTTTTGTTTTATTTACAATTAAATCGTAGTAAATAAAACTTGCATCGAGATATTCCTTTCGGAGACATTTTACAAGTAATTTTCTATTTAGGAGTAATTCACCCATATCTTTTTCATCTTCCTGTGTGGTTTCGTTGCTCATGAATTTGTCATTGGCCCTATCGGCTTTTTCCTTTGCTGCTTGATATTCTTTACAAAGCTTTCTCACTTCGCTTTTCTGTTTTGCGATGTCGTTATCATTTTGTACCATTTCACATAGCTTCTCATATTGATCTGATTTATGAATTATATGTTGAATCGTATCAATGATTGGACAATTCATTTTCCTTTGTACCCTTCTATTGAAATACTCAATTAAAGACTCGGCGCTATTGAACAAGAGTATTGATTGTGAACTCATGGTTAGAGTGAACGGATCAATTTTGTTCTATAACTTGTTTTATAAGCATACGATGAGTGCTATAATTGAATTGTACGGTGAGCACAACAATTTTACCATGTTAAAAGATTTCTATTTGGAATATTTAAAATCTTTTTAATTCTTCTGAAATATTGGATTAAAAAAAGTGAAAAATCAATGTGAAATCGCACATTCAAATGTTTCTTGACATAGGCCGTGGGCTGACCCCCAAAATTGTTTAGTTCTGTGGCCACCATCGCGGTGCTAAAAATTTTTGCGTATAAAC
>JAODVM010378648.1:0-10811 GCA_025400095.1 Phenganax marumi
AAGTAGAAGCTACTATTACAAGAAAAAACCCATTAGTATATTTTACTATTACGGAGCGGTTTAAAAAAGTGGGGGGGCAGAGGGTGGGGGCAGAACTTTCACTTTCTCACTACTGCAATGTATAAAGGCTTCATCAAAATTTAAGTTAGAATACTATTCACGTAATTTCCATCACTTTTCACAAATTCCTATGAGAAGTGAACAGTCGCTCTTACGCAACATTACAGCGAGGTAGCCAAACTATTATGATGCTTTGCTTCGGTATATAACACCCATTGCAATGGGAATCCATTGAAATATAGTAATCACTGGAACGGTTCATCGAGGAGGGAAACTGAGGCAAAAAACTGCAAAATCCTCCTGTCCTTTTTGTGCGAAAAAGCGAAAGAAACCGCTAACAAAACGTTGAAATTCGGCTCCTTTCTTTCCCGTTTTTATTGCGTTTTTCACGTTGTCCAGACAATAAAATACGAGACTAATTTTACTAAATATATTGAAAAGTTTTTTTAAGTTTCAGCAAAAATTATTTGTTCCAAAAGACAAATGAGTAGAGTACACCCGCGCAAAATTGAAGATGGTTTTGTCTTCTAGTATTGAAATAGAGTTAAATTATTTGTCGAAAAAAAGTGCATTATAAATAAAACAAACTAAGCGTAACCTGACGAATATTTGTCAGCCAAAAAACTGTAAAGAATTACATAACTCGAGATCTTTTGTCATAATTTATGTTGTTCGAACAAATCAGGTCTTTACAGGTACTCCTAATATTTAGAGACGCATTTTCATAATTCTTCTTGCAAAAAACTTCACTTAAAGAAGTTCAATTTTATTCACAAAACAGCTTTGTTTTAGCAAGATTAAAGATCTAACGCATCCTAGAAAGGCTGGCTCATTCACAACAGTGCAACTAAATATGTAACGTTTCGTCGGAAAGTTTCACATGAAAATAGCTCGAGGTCTACGCAACGGAAATTTTTGAAAATGGTACCATTGCAATCATGAAAGACAGAAGCTACAAATTGACACAATTTGTGTTTTTGTAAACTAAACGTAGCGATAGTTACAGCGAAAACAAACTCGGAAATATCATATTTCAAACAAAACTTTTCTGAAGTTTAGGTACCCGAAGTTTCCATTGCCGTAAATTTTCATCAAAAAAATACCTCGAATGTCAACTGTCCATGCTTTTTATCTTTAGCTAAGAACGAAGCCGGCTTATTTTGCCATGCACATTGAAATTTTGAAGAAAATGTGTTGAACAGAAGCAATTTTATAACCTTTTGTGTAATCGAATATGTGTCAGCCATGTTTTTTCAATAATCGGCGCACGCTCCAATACTTCCCCTCACGCTATTCAAAGACTTAGGCAGTCTTTGAAGAACAACTTAAAACAACTCACAAGCGTTACAACAAATTTGTTTTAGAGAACACTTTTAAATACCGTGATAAGTCAGCAACTTCCATAATTAAACTAGTAAATATTTACTGTACTATGAACACTGGGCTATATAATAGCTTGAGAGCATGCTCCAATCTTTCGCCAGTGAACAAAAAGAAGAAAATATCATAACGCATTTTGAGAAAACATTACGCCAGCCTGCTATGACTTGTTATGCTTGATTAAAAGTAATGAACTCATGGGTTGGGTTAGAATTAATGTGTGCTTTTCAAAGAAATATTCATTACCTTTCCACAGAGAACTATATGAATTAATTTTTACTCAGACTTACTGCACAACCGTTGACAAAAAATATTTGTATTCGAGTTTCTAGATTTAGATACAGCAAAGACTATCGTAACATAAAATTATGATTTCATAGCAATAGTATACAAGGTGTAATTTGTTTAGGTGTCTCCAAATAGTAGTGGGAAAATCTGCAACTTTACCATTAGCTACTATTTTTCTATTATCAGATATGTCACGAATTACCGACTTTTTTTGGGCAGTAAAACATAAATTTTGCTGAAATCTTGACTTTGGCCTTACTCTCAAGGTGTCTTCTAAACTGTCAACTGTGAATCAACGGCGGTTAGAATCAACTGCGTTTTCTAAAAGCTGTAAAGGCTCATTTACACGAGCGAAATTTGCTGCTGCTTTTCGCCTGTTGAACGATGCCATAGAGTAGATAACTGGCCAATATTCCTAGCCGAACAATTTTGTCAATCCACTCGCCAGCCAACGTACTCGATTACATATGAGAAAATTCGCAGCAAGACTCCTTTGTGCAGACGGGCCTTAAAACGCCGATATGATTTTATCATCGCGTAAGTTATACCTAATAGCTTAAAAGGTTAACTTTCCCGCACTGTTTCTTTCTAAAAATTCAATTACACAAGATTGGTCTAAAAACGTTTTTAAGCGAGACATGGCAGCCCAATAACATGCTCTGACGACAACTAAAGACCGAATCAACATGGGAAAAGTGTGTGGCTTGAAGCAGGGCTAGATGATGCAATATGCGCGCTTTATAGTGCAGGAGTTGAAATTTTGTATAAAAGTGACAAAAGAACCACAACTAAATCTTCAAATAAAATGCTTGCGTGACGCTGAATGTCGTTCAGTCAACATGCACTGACATGAAAAAGAGAAGAGTTTGTAAAATCCACAATTCAAGAAGCGCCTTAGTACACAAATCAATTGCTAAATTTGCGTACAAAAAGCAGATTATATAGTAAAATAATGTGTTCACACAAAAAAGTTAACAGAGTCGTGCAAGATTAAATACTGAATGTTTAAGAAAAAACATAAGTTCACATGATTTAGTTTGACTATGAAGATGGTCACGCAGTATAAGAAATACCTTTTGTTTATACTTAGCAATGGTTCAAGTTGTAAATTTTATATTTTGAAATCTATTTCCATTCGCCCTGACGAACATAATAGAGTGGTTTAACTGACGAGTGTATTAGCAAAATTGTTGGCTCAAGTATATTTGCTAGTTATCAAGTCTATCACATCATTCAACAGGGAAAAAATCGCACTGAAAATCGCCTGGGTGAACGGGCCTCAACAAAACAAACTTCCCAAAGTTTCACAAATGAATGATAATAACTGTTAGTTTATTTGAAAAGACACTATTATGTAACTTTTCCTAAGAAGCAATAAAAGTAACTTGGTCAGCTAAAAATAAGGAAACGTCTAAACCAAAAATTGCTAAATGAAGATTAATAATTCTTGCATTTGTCTTCTTTTAAAAGGTGCTATCAACAATAGATCATTCACCATGCAAAGTCAACGCCGAAAAGTCTTTTCTCTGCTCAGATCTTCTATCTGTCCCCAAAGCTTATTTAAGTTCAAGTGTTTCATGTTAAAAAGAATATGGACCGAGTGTGGGTAAAAATCCACAGCAGTGAAATTAGAGTTTCTTACAAAAGAAACTTTTGTGCAGCTATTTTCTTTTGCCCAGCTGGTCAGAAACGTGACCAGCTGAGACGAGTTTAGACTTTATATTTACATTTGTTCGGTAAGTTGGACATAATATTCCATGCATGCAGCATGATTTTAAGTTATCACGTCCAGAAACTTTACAATAAAGCAAGAAATTATTCTTAGACAGTATATTGTCGTGTCAAATAATTTGTTAGATCATTGATTTAATCAACTAAAAATGGATCGAGGCACTACAGAACTTTTTATACAAACTAACTGATAATGTTTGCTACCTCGTGGAAAAAAGCATTATAAACGAATCCTTCTTACTCTATAATTTCTTAAGTTTCTACTCGGACATAAACTTCCGCAAGCAAAACTTTGCTCGTATATACTTTGCACAAATATAGAACTAAAAAAACTACCCGTAATCAAAACTTTTATTTATGCTGAAAGACTTCATATTCAAAGTTAAGCGCTCATTGCTGATACGATTATGGCCCGGGCAAAACTAAATTTCACGAATCTAAAATAACAATCCTTTACAAGGAAGAACTTTGTGTAAACTCCCATTTACTCCACTGACTTCTCTTGGGTTGTCGGCAAAAACTTTACCGGTTGAGACCTTTTCAAATCTTACAAATGCCTTCATTTACACCTTTTGCTAGTCATCAACGCAAAATATTTTTTCATTTGTGCTAAGCGATGGTTCATTGAAATTGCCGTACATTCAATACAGCCACCCTAAAGTTCAGTAGCGCGGCGAAAACCGTTTTCAATTTATGTACGAGCATTCAATAGCATAAAGGTGATGTCTACAGCACCTATAGACGTTCTTGCGTACAGTTTGTGACTTAATTCAACGAATTGACAAACTATAACATTTATTGACAATCTATTTGTTGAAGATAGACTTTCATTTGCATTATTTCTATAGTCGCTAACATTCATTAGACCATTGAAGACAAACAATAGTGTGAATAAACAATTCGTTTATTAAACACATACAAACAGTTGCACGATACTAGACAACATTAGCAACTAATAAGCATTCAATATCAATCTGGATGAAAAATAATTTTCACACCAAACTCAGCAAAGCAATTGAGGCCAAGACAGCATTAGATACATATTTAGGCAGCGGAGCCTGCACGCCTGTTTAAGTGAAATGCGTCTTTTAGGAGCTATGATCTGGATCTCAATCAATTCGGCCAGAATTTTGCTTTATGAGGACAAATAATTTTGTCCTCGTAACACGTGTTTTTGAAAGCTAACAAACTGTTAAATACAAGACTTGATACTGCTTGTTGGCCTTTTCGATGGTATCGAGATTGGAGCTCTAAAAAGACGCATTTCACTTGAACAGGCTTGCCGTCTAAGCTGTCTAAATATATGTATCTAATGCTGTCTTGTTCTCAACTGCTTTGTTGCATAGGACGAGAGAACAAAATTTCATCCATACTGATATCGAATGCATGTTGCTTGCTAATGTAGTTTATAGTATCATGATATTGTTTGTCTGTGTTTAATAAACAAATTATTTTTTCACACTGTTATTTCTCCTAAATGAGCCTAGTTAATGTTAGCGATTATGGAAATTGTGGCAATGAAATGTTCCATGATAGATTGTCCTTAGATGCTACGGTTCGTGAGTTCGTCATATTGACTTTACAAACCGTGTGGAAAAACGTCTGTTGGTGCTGTAGATTGTACTATCATGTTGTTAAATGTTCATCCATGTATTAAAAGCGTTATAAAATGTTCCATCCGCGCTACTGAAGTTTAGTGTGGCGTTATTGAATGTACAGCGTTTTTATTGAGCCAACGCTTGGATCAAATGAATGAATATTTGGCGTTAATGAATGGCAAAAGGTGTAGTACTATATAACAATACAATGAAAGACATACTATATTAAGACTTATGGTTTTGCATGTTTATGTTAGTTTAGTTTAATTTCCGCATGATGTAACAAAATGCTTCTAGGTCACCACAAAGTGCGTAAAGGACGTGACGCATAAGCACGTTCCAGCATCCATAAACACATAATTTATTTTGCTTACTAATAGGAACTATTTGACCGACAAGCTAACGTCAATAGAATAAAGGGAAACTGCAAAAATTCCCCTTACAAAATTGAATTTAAAACGGGCACAACTCTAACAGGTCATGCATTATTCATAGAACCTCTGTAGCAAGAAAATTCATCACAAAGACGTTATTTGGAATTAATGTTCAAGTCTTTATAGTAAATGAATAGTGAAACTGTTACGAAATAAATCATCTAAAACGAGAGAAGAATTACACCAGAAACGTTACCGAAGAGTGACAAAGAACCAGAATACTATAAAGTTATGCTCAGCCAGACAGAAGAAGATAAGTTCAAATTTAAGAGTAAACTTTATATGAGTTTAAAGATGTTAATTCGTTGTATCGAATTAGAAAAATAAAATGTATAAAACGTTTAACCGAATACACGCTTCTTTGTTGCCAGCAAAACTAAACGGAATCTAAAAGCGAGTTTTATTAATACTACGCCGCACCCGTAACAATTAGGATGTTGAAGAAGTTATAGAATGAGTCAAGTAAATTTTTGTACAAAACTAACTACGAGGTAAGCCAGGTGTTAGAGCATTTAATTAAAAAACTAGGGATAATATACACCAATACCGACTAGGACTTCACATTTTTTTCCTGCCTCAAAAAATCTCTGCAAAACGCGCTGTTTTTAAAGCAGTTTCTGAAGAAAATCAGTCATCAGTTATACTACCCCAGAATAAAATACTATCGTGGCTTCTTTATACTTTAAACAAAGCGTTCCATAGACAAATTTAGAAATCAAACTCTTAAAAGCAATCTCTTGAACCAATAAAGCAGCGAATATAATGAATAAAACATTTACCTTGTCGAGGAATCGCTATTCGAAAGCTCCTTAATTGATAAACGTCGAGTCAGTCCAGCAGACGGAAAATGTGTAGACAAGAAATGAATTGCAGGGAATAAAGAAAGATCTCACACATGTTACGAAAAATAAACTTGAGTGTTTCAAGTACTTCAAGAGCCATTTAAACAAGATGTTATCACATTGTGCCTTCAAAGACGATTTTAATAAATTCGAACAGAAACAATACGTATATATACAATAAGATTTTTATAATTTTGCCTGGCACAAAAAACAATATATGCTGAGGGTCCACCACATATATTTATTAGTGCAAAGCTTTCGGTCCGTTAACCCTGACCTTCAAAAATGCAACTTCGTCAGTTGCACTTATTGGGTTAACGGACCGAAAGCTTTGCAATAATAAATATATGTGGTGTATCCTCTAACTGATGCTTATAATTTACGTATATATCTACAAATTTCTTTTCATTGTCAGTGTAGCTATTTGAAAGACGCATTCTAATTTATTTGCAAACACAGTATGTAGCAGTTTGGTTTGAGCTGATTATGTAATTCACAAAAATATGTCTATTTTGACAGTATTGTTGTCATTTGAGGTCAAACAGCTTCCCTACAAAACGTGTTATTCAAGTTTTACCAACGTCACCGTTTGACACCTAAAAATTTTTGATCTATTACTATTATAATTTTTAATACGATTTAATCTATTTATACATATTCAAACATATTGAAAAGTCTACCTTACAAAGCCTAAAATAATATGTGTATAATTAACAAAATAAGATTGGTTACTTTCGATTATGTCATGCATTAATTGTTTAAAATTTTTAACAAAGCCAAAATTTAAAGAGCGGCCGGAAAGGAATTAAAGCAAAATGTGGCATGCTCATTTATTTTATTTTAAATCTTGGCTGCTGAACACTTGACACAATGAACCATACGATTCGTCTCGGCTCTTACGCAGCAAAAAATAAGTAATATTTGTTGATAATTATTACATGCCGACGCTTAAACCCGGACTGATATAAAACATTACCTATATAATTGTTAAACTGATTGTTGTCAGGAGCTGAAAAAGATAGCTTGATCTGTCTTTTACATTGATTTGTTTCCAGCCCGTTAAACATTTACCAGTCGTTTTCTTACTATTCTAAACAAAAACAAAAATGACCGTTAAAGTAGGCTAATGACACCATATGACGTGTTCCTCCCGCCGAAAAGTGTCGTGCCGCCGATCGCTCGGATAAAGCTTATCATGCTCAACATTTTCGCTCAAAGTATAGGGTTGTACGAAGTCTGGCCAATGAACATGTGGACGCAGGGGAAAAATCTAGAACAGTAGAATTTTGTCATAACATGTACACAAAACATGCACAATTGTCTTGAATAATTTAAAAGTTTGTGGACCTCTTCTAGCTTTGCAAATTACAAGAGAAAATTAATTGCGCTAATGAGAACCAAAAAATTTAGGTGAATAATAACGGACCAAGGCCTTGCGGAAGGGGATAAAAAAATCGATAATGTTGGTCACGTTACCTGTAGAAAAATGTTAAGATGGATGACTTAGTATTATTGGACTTATGTCATCAGTAAATTTCACTTAAGTACTTTCTACACTGGTTCTATTGTTATAGACCGAATAAATTAAACAGCATTTCGTCGGCACAGTTTACAAAGTGAACGCCAAACAAATTTTCTCCGTCTGGTGCCTAATGATTTTGCCGCTCAGAGACAAAGTATCTGGCACCCGATAAATTATTTAAAACATTCGCCACATTTTCCTCTTGGGTGTTGAACTGAAATAGATCCCTATTTCCATATTTCACTTTTAACATCACAAGATTTTGGGTTATGATAGGAGTGCACGAGTTAGCTTATCCGACCAGATAATGGAACAATTAACTGAATATTAACAAATATATAACCAGCTGATAGCGGATAAGTTTTCATGGCGTAACTTGTTTATTTAATGTATTGTCAGTCATGGATGTCACTTAGTCTTTAATTGACAGAACAGAAGAGCAATGTGAAGCACTAGGAGTAAACACCATAAATGCATTCTAAAACCCTGCCGGTATCTGGCAAGCTATCAAGCGAATCCAGTATCTGGTAGCTGAAGCATTCTCTCATGAACGATGAGCATAATTATTTATAGTTCTTGTTATTAATTATTATGCTAATCAAACAATCGATAATATCGGAAAGTGCATGCTGTATTAGTTGGAATGAAACAATGAGACCTGTGCGTTTTTAGCTATTTATAAAAACCATCCTAAAGTTTAAGACAGAAAAACAAATCATAGGCCGTATTTAAAAGGAGCAAAGTTTGAAGAAAACCATGTTAGAGCAAAATCACAAGACTGCTTTAATTAAAGCTGAATCAAAACTTACATGACTACAAACTTTGTGCTTTACTTCTTCACAATGGGTCATGAGCAACACTTGATGCACCAGACGGTAGAACTAGCAACTAGCATAGAACTCATCCATTCCGGAAGTATCCCGCTGCAGAGGGCACGCCAATGCAATGTTTTATTAAAAATTCAACAAAATTAAAATGAATTGTGATGATCCATTAAGAACATGGCATCTAACTCTCTTTTTTTTTCAGCCAAGTTTGCTTCATTACTGACTGATATCCGGTGAATGAAGATGTTATCTTTTATATTGCTGCATGGCAATGATTAAAAATTCAAAAAGCGTTTAATGTCAACCACAGTTTAAATACGTGGATATATATGGAAATTGCCTTTTTTAAACATTTTGCCACACCAAGTGTTTTCCAGTTGTGAAACATCTCTTCTTGTAATGAAATTAAAGAATCCAGTAAGAGAGTGCAATGAAGCACTATACAAACAACATATAAATCGTTTACATTAACTAAACTATTAGCAAGAACCCTTGTATTCCAATACAACTGTACTAACAACGTTATTGTTCTATTAGATGATAGAATTGAATCAGATGATAGAATTGAACCAACAAACTAAAGCATTCAAAGAAATCGTGGTTTTGGACCCGGTTAATGAAGTAAAAATACCAGCCTTCTCTGCAGGCAGCCGTTAAGGACCTACAATAGAAAAAGTAAGATAAAATAACCAACTTACAATCCAACATTAAAAACAGTTCATTTTAACTGGAGTCGATATGATTCCCTATTGTTACTCAACAACTTTTTTTGCCCATGTAATCTCGCCTATGAATAATTTATCGTTACGAGACAATGTATTGTGCCAACTGAATTCTAAACACATGACAGCCGAGAAGGCTAAATATGTTATAAAGAGTATCATATCCTGTTAGTATCCTAGCAAAGATTAGAATCTAGTTCAACTAATAATCTATAACTAACTTTTCAGCAATACATACTCATGGATGGCATTAACATCACTTTGCTTTCAAATTGAACTGCTTGGAATGAATCTGTTTTCACAGCCATCAAGTTTGTAAGCTACTGTTTGGAAAAAAATGTATCAAGAAACGACACAGAATCTTATACCAAATATGCCTCTCGAAAATTCTCAAATTCCACATAGTTTACAGTTGAGTACAAAAAAATCATTGATTCCCATTGTATTTTTAATTGTCAGTTTTAACTGATATAATGCATAGTTTCCGTGATACAGTGTGCCATTTTGAACTGTCCATCTCGCAAAGTATGGACTGGGGATAAAAAGACGGATCCTACCAAACCAAAAGATCCACTGATCGGACTGAAAGCAGGCTTAAAAATGTCTCCAATGCAAAATGTGACTTTGAGCTATTAAACGTCGTCTTGAGATTTAGATTATAAAAAGAAAAATCTTTACTGAATTTGCATGAGCTTAATATTAAGGTGAAAATTGGTTTTGGAGCTTAGTATAAGTTTTTAAATTTGTGAAGGCAGAGAACTATTGATTATATGTCACAGTAGAAACAAGCTCATGTTTCCAATAGTAAATTTATAAAAAACAGTAAATACACACAGATATCAAGTCAAAGAAATTGCTATCTTAGAACTGTGAAAACTATTTCTGCCAGGTATATGATTTGATCCGGGCCTCAGCGGGCATTTTTAGGACAAGCACCTTTCATCAGTGAGGCTGTGTGTTCTATTCTCGGCACACACCTAACTTTCCCCCATGTGAAGAGTTCATTCACTACTCTCCCGAAAGTCGCGGGTTTTTTCCAGACCCTTGATACTGTTTTCTCCTACAAAGATACTTAACAAAGTGGTTTAAGAAAAGCAGTTTAGGAAAATTAAATGGTACCACTATTGCTTGAAAGACAAATAGCTTGATCTTGAGTTGAATATGCAGACAGATAGAATGTATACAATATGTAGTTGCACTGATTTGAAAACTGATCATAAAAACCAAAGGTAGGGATAATCAACAAACTATTATATCATATAATGAAATGAAATATTTTACTAGTTAGCCATACGAGGGCTTTCATAACTAATACAATGGTAGTAAATTTAATTGAGTCCAATTGTGAAAGTAACGCGGAAATATTTTGCACCTTTTTAAAAGCTTTGTTGCATTTCTTCCCCACAT
>JAODVM010378758.1:0-10808 GCA_025400095.1 Phenganax marumi
TATGGAACGCGTTCCAGACGCGTTCTGGACGCGTTCGGAACGCGTTTTCTGTTAACTTACTTCTGAGCAGTACTGTAAGTCAACTCCTATCCTTTTGCAACCATTCAATCAGCTCACGCATGCAAATTGGGAGTATCCACCATTTCTTTCTCAGGATTGGTGTAGGGACGAATGGAGTGGGGGTTGTCCTGTTGGTGTTACAACGCCAGGGGGTCTGACGCAATTTGGAGACGTTTTGAGAAAACCTTGTGGGCGGTGAGTACAGACATTAATTCCCACTCTTTCGGTTCCATCATAGTCACAGCTAACAGCCACATTCGCGCTCTGTGGCCGACGGCTTTAAAAACCTTTGAGATGCCTCGACAAATCCACGGTGATTCCATCGTGATTCAGGCACTGGTTACATCCACGAAAGATCATCAACTTCCCCTTCATCCGAGTCCTTCGAAAACTCCTAAATCATTTTAGCTGTCCGGGTGAGCTCGTGATTTTATTTATTCAAAATGTTGCTCCATTTCTCCAAACCTAGAAACGTCGTAGTCGTAACAACAGGCTAATTGTAAAAGTAACCTTACACGCAAACGCTTGTGGTTTGCAAATCTGTCTTTATTGTGTTCTACAAATATGAGAAAGCAAATTCTTTTGCTCTATCCCCATCTTCTATCCTAAATGTATCAACTGGCTTACCAGCGAGGTATGCATGATTCAGAGATAATTCCGACATATTGTGCCGCTTAGGATACACTGGGCAGGAACAGATACAAGTACGATTTGGCGTGGTTACGTTGATGGTGCTGTAGAGTCTGGAGCGAGAGCTGCACAAGAACTTGCAGAGAAATTATAAATGAACTGCTGTTAGAAGCATAGATTCATTGTTAGATTAAGCTGCTATTGTGTATAGTTTAGGGAAATTTGATTACTGTTCCCTTCATGCAGGTTACTATTCTTGCACTGTACTTGCAAGGTACGATATGAAAGATAGCCAGAGCCTACATTCGTCCACGAAACAGACAGATTTAGTACAACTTGCACCAAAGTAATGCATTAAAATTTTGATGTTTTCTATCATGTTCACCCTCTTTACCACGCAAGAAAGAACTCGAATCCATTCTCAGTATACAGTTCGATTAATCTCGACGATTTATTAGTAAAACATTAGTCAAAATGGCGCCTTCCTTCTTTGTACCCGCTATCCGTATTAGAGACTTTCAACTAGTTACATAAATGGCTAACTAGTAACTAACTTAGTAGAGAGGTTAAGCAAGCGGCGTTTTTGGACTTTTTGCTACACAGACGTAGAGCGGAAGTAAACTTGGTGTTTTCTGCCAATCATCGTTCTTGACCCAGTCCTTGGACGTTTCTTATGGAATTCGCGTTGTCGAAAACGTTGCTTGCTTGAGCTCACTCACTATTGTCATCGCGATGATGTAGACTCGTCCATAGCTCACTGATCATGCAAACTGGTTAGCCACTAGCACTGACCGTGCATGCCTGCCGAGGAGATTACAAGCGGTCTACATGACTACATCCTCGACGGCAGTAAGTTATGTTCAAATGTAACTTATCTTTTTCATTTGAAACACTTCTTCACGTTTCAGCAGAATCTTTGATTTCTTCATAACCTTCCGTGCCCCCAGGTGTCCTCCTGTTTCCCCTTTCTCTCGCGTTAGAAACGCATTCTTTTGTTTTTCTGGCAGAAAATATGCAGCCATCCTAACGAGTAAAATAGTGGAGTATTTTTCAATTGTTATGTACAGGGAAACACCAGAACTTTAGAAGGTGCATTACTTTAATCAATCCAGGTAGTTTTTCCCAGAATTCACGATTAGGAATTTTATCTTTCCCTTGCTCGCCTCTTTTGTGTTTATATGCGATCCCAATTCCAAAGTAAAGCACCAAGACAACTAGAAATCTGGAACACAATGTGAAACTTTCGCATTTTATGACCAATTGCCATGACTTTGACTTCGCAAGTGAGTACTGTTTAAGTATTGAGCAAGTAATCTTATAGAATTCTTACATAATAAGAAGAACAGTTCCTACACTTATCCCACCACCACCGTCACTGTCACTGCTACTGCCGTCGTGTGGACTATGTTCTGTGTACAGAGTCATTCCCTGGGAATTGAAAAACAGAATCAATCAGCGCATATTCAAGCCAATCGTGCAAGCAAAATAAGAATCAGAAGGCTACACTAGAAATTCCATCGCTCAAATATTCAGCATTCTGCTTAGAATTCAGTGGAAAAACTAGATACTTTCCGAAGGTATTAATGACTATCTTTATCGAATATTGAAGGGAAGCCCTTATTTCTAAGAAGCGGAAGGATCGTTTAGATTTAACGAGAAGATATATTTCTGACCATTAGAGCGTGAAAACATTTGTTTTATGCTTCATGCATCGTTTCTAAAAAAGACTAACGTAATGTGCTAGGTTTTGAGATTCTTCACGAACAGCCGAGACTTTTCCGTCCTCTCCTTCCTCATAGCGCAATACCACTTGCAGTTCTCTAAAACGACAAGATTTCATTATTCCTAAATTTTTATGACAGAATACCAGTATCTAATCAACTGAGACAAATATTGAGAAGAAACGATCTCCTGCCGAATAACACACCTTCCACTATCTCCAATAAGATAACGCATGACAAACTCTTTCGTATCTGTGCTGTAGTAAACAATTAATAATCGACCGAGGGAATATTGCTTAAATCCTGCGTCTTGACAAGCCTGAGAATGAAATGAAAATATTTTATTCAATGCAGGACAAAATTAATGGTGAACATTTGCTAGCTGAGTTCCATATTCCTTTTGACAAAAAAAGTAATCGAATCCTTCTAATATGAAGCATTAATTCAAAACATGTGATTCAAAAAGTAGGTACATTGCATACTTACATATACTTCATTGCAGCCTTTACTTGTAAATTTCTCGCAAGGATTCCATTGATAAGTAAAACCTCGACCTTGTGAATCAGGAATGTCGTTAAATCTAGATCACAAGTATTCATGTTGACCTCATCTCGTGTGGCAATATTACGACTCAGTTGCTTTCTACTCAATCGGATAAACAACGTTGTCCAGCAACTTTTCTTTCTCGTGGTGTTTGAGTGGGAAAATATTTGCAATTGCAGATTTTGAAGCTATTATATAACCTCACAAACGAATTGATGGATGAGAATGCAAGTAACATTCTTATATTTTCCGTACGAGTTCTTATTTCTTTACACTGACATGACTCTAATTCCGCCCATATTCAAACTTAAGGCAAACTAACTAGATTAACCAATCAGGACAGTTGATTCATGCCGCATCATGAGAAGTTAACCACGAAGTATGACTGTCTTTTTATTATGATTTTGAGGATTGCTCATGTTATGTCGTAGAATACATGAAAGAGCAGCATAAAATGTAAACAATGTTTAAACTGAACATCAAAATAAACCAAGGTACTTGACTTACTTTGGTCTGCTTGACTCATACAACGATGTCAGATCAATCTTTACATCACCGTAGCCAGGGACACTAGAACAAGTGAATGAACACAGACCAACTTTCTTACAGGTTATATCTGAGCAAGCTGCCCATGGCAAGGCGGCAAACCAGCAAAGTAGACATTGTATGCAGAAAACATCGATGTTCATGGCTACTCGTCGCTGTTAATACAAGATCTTGCGATGATGATTTGAATTGCAAATTTTTTGGTATTCCCTCAAGCGTGAGATGATGTTTTACATCAAAATCAGACGTCATTGTGCTGAGTTTGAAGAAATAATTTATCTGAAAAACCGTGGTATTAATTTCAAACTATTTTATTTTAATCATGCAATAAATTAAGCACGTTCTATTTTGAACTTAAAGTACAATAAACGAGACTTCACGAAAACTAAACAATAAATATAAGCATACAAAACAAACAATCAAAACGAACATTGTATGTTAGCGCCGGTGGAGCATGCTGGCTAGGCGGTATGGTATGCTGACCGCTAATGATAAGTTTCTTATATTCTTTCATAATTTCTACGAGTTGAAACTTCGGCTCCGGCGGATGAACAACAGCCCAGTACTATTCGTAAGGTGTAGGAACAGCCATCCTGCATAAAAAACAGTCATTTTAAAATCTAGTTTTAAAGTGAGTTTCAGAATTAAAAAATGGCGCATGTGATCTTTATAGGTGCATCTTGTGCGCATTGCTTTGGCTTTCTTTGTAACTAGTACTGTCATGTTACTTTAAGCAACTTTCCATTGCAGCCGTTTTGCCGCGGGAGTGAAGCGCGCATTTTTTAAAATTGCGCCGTGCCTGAGGCAAACTGATAGCTGTGTATAACAATACCTTAGCCAGTGAAGGAATTTCAGACCAGAACGAATAATGAGGAATCATTTCTTTTCCTCGAGATCCTCGTTGAAATCTCAAGTAAGGAACACCAATTCCGAGATACAGAGCAGTTATCGAAAAGAAACTAAAATAATTAAAATGCAAAACATAGTCCTTCAAATAGTCCTGCTTTTGTGAAAAATCAATGCAATATCTGAAGAGAAAATATTGAGAAACCTACGCAATCAGTATGACAGCTCCGGTGCTCAAATTTCCATGGTCTTCCTTTTTCTTCTTCTTGAAATGATTGTGCGGGGCATATTTTGTGTACAACGTCATCGCCTGAAAGTGTAGTTTGGAAGAATTTTCAGGCATTCAATGGAAAGTATCAAAATGCAGTCTTGGAGGCTGAACAAGTGAAGCGCGGGAACGGTTGGAACAGCATTAATAGAAATTGCTGGTTGAAAAGTGGACTTGAATTCCTTTTGATCTGCATGATCACTGCCTGCTGTTTACAAGATTAGTTGAATCGGCTACTATTAAATTTTTTGCTCAAGTACTCAAAGATATTTACAAAATAGCCACCGTAGTTTTTCATGGAGCTTGTTCGACCCTCGCTGGAGCTATCATATTCCAAATACACGTTCGTTTTTCTGCAAAACGAGAGAATTTAAAGATTAGCAATTATCGTAGAATCGTTGAGTTTAGGCAGCATATAACAAGAGAAGCAATGCCGATTTATTAGTGGTGTTCGGTTGGACGGAAATGCGATGAAATGACTACACGTATGCATGACTTCAGGAACTTGCACTCAAATGAGAGCGTTCGAAACAAATTCCTTGGAGAGTTTCAACGTGTTTTGATAATTTCACAATAAATCTCTGCGTAGAACAGGCGGCAAATGAACGCCCCGGCAAAGCTAACATTTCACCAAACACAAATTCTTCAGGACCAACATAATCCATTCTATATCTTTTCTCTTCATGATCAAATGTTATTCTTGGGCCTTCATCTCCTAAATTGAATCTTTCAGTGGAAGTTTTAAACACTCGACAAACCTACGAAACATAAGTTTTTGTAGAAATAAGGCTACGTTCTCTCCACAAACAATGGTAAACTGAAAATCCTCTAGTAGACTCACATTGACGGAATTACTGCAATCCTTCAAAAAAGTTTGGCATGGACTCCATTGGTAAAAAACTGGCGCACCTTTACTGTCTGGTATGTTGGTGAAACTAAATATAGATAAGAATTACACAATTTTTACTTATTCAAGCACAGAACATAGTACTAGAAATGTAGAAAGCTGTTTGTTATATTGCCTGATTGAGAAAGGAATGTCCGTACATGTTATTGCTACGTTTTTGCATTTGTTGTTTGCAATCTTTCTTTGCACCTACAATCTACAATCTTTTGCAAAAATGGTTGGGACACCCACGAGATATACGCTGCTTAAAGAATAAAACTATTCATATTCGTTATTTCCCTCCCCCCTTCCCCCCTTTCAATGTTGGGTATATTTGATGAGGACCGGTCCACGCATAACAGAGACGTATTTTTTCCTCCAACATTGAAAAAGGGGAGTGCGGGGGGAATATTTTTTACAATTTTTATTCGATTTTTGGCGACTGTCCCAACAAATTTGGAAAAGATTGTAGGTCAGTGTTTCGATAGCCGAGTAATAAAAAGGTCTGGGCTTCTTCCTCTGCAACAACTGCCTTCAAGTCTTCAATGTGAACAACCCGTGCGCAGGCTCCTGACACCTTTTGCAATCTGGTTGGACTGAGCTTCGTTGACCGTGATTTCAATAGTAGATTATAGGGCTGACTTGTATGACGGTAATCCTGAGTGTTTTAACTATAATAGCATCCGACTCTCTATACCAAGGACACTCTGAGGTTGATCAGCTTACTTTAAAATAACTTCTAGATGCAGACGCCCTCAGCTAATAAATCACAATCAAGAAAAACATCTGTTCATAGACTAACCTGGGTTGAGTTGAGCTTCCATCAATAGCAGACAAATCGATTACATCTTGACCAGAGTTACAATAAAATTTACAGCGAGAATCATTCGCTCTTATGCATATCTGCACGTCTGCTTTGTAAACAGATGAAGCGAGACTTGGTAGGTATAAACACAATATAAGATGACTTAAGTGTATAATAGACATGAAACGACGACAAAACTCGGCTAACATACCGTCACTTGGTCAATGATATGTAGAAAGCAGACAAATGAGCAAGTCACTGAACCGTGAGATATCAATAAACATTAATGCTGAGAGCAACTCAGACCCCGTTTACACGGTACCGGATTCGCATGCTCACGACATTAAATCGAGCAATTTCGAGGCCAGTTTATCTCGTAAATGTATGATAATGTTGCAGAACGTAATAACAACTAATCCTAGAAAAACTTGCTAGAACAAAACTAAGCGCATAGTGGCTAAAGTCGATGCCGTGTCCATGCGAATCCGGTACCGTGTAAACGGGGCCTCATTTGTCGAGAACACAGTACACCGCAGTTTTCAAAACACAATTAAAAATTATTCAAGAGGGTAGAGCGGAGATATGCTAAACATCTTCACCCATCAGTTTGGAGGAAAATCAACTTTATGT
Organism: Phenganax marumi; assembly: GCA_025400095.1. NCBI lineage: Eukaryota > Metazoa > Cnidaria > Anthozoa > Malacalcyonacea > Clavulariidae > Phenganax > Phenganax marumi. The sequence goes on from JAODVM010378758.1 coordinate 6,936, forward strand.
TGCAACTGGTGATAAATTGGTAAAGCCTGTTTGCCTAAGGAACTAAAAATGATGACTAAATGGAAGAGATATTAAACTTCAAAAAGTGAGCACTGTTCTCTTGTAATGAGCAAGGGCCCTGTAACAACCGGATCTTTAAATACTGCTATTGATTAATTAAATGCCAAAAAATAGTTTTGTAATCTTTACTATTTTACATCACACTGACAGTTAAAGCAGGGAAGTTGGGGTTTACTCCTATCAATTTTTCTGAACACTAAAAACGTCGGAACTCTGAAGTTCAAATCGTCGTGCTTCAGTTACTCTTATCAGGACTAGTGTATCCATAGACCAACCCCCCAAATTTTGATAAAGTTTGGTTATTTGCCAAAAAATACGTCACCAATCTGATAATCGACCGTTTTTTTGTGTACGCTTTGAATTTTTCTGTTCATTAATTTTATCAAATTTTCAAATTGGTCCAGACGCAGGCGTCAAAAGAGCATTCTGCAACAAAATATAAACAAAAAATTGTTGCAGTAATGATGGTTGAAAACGCCAAACAAGTGCATGTTCACCAGTACGTGCCTAAACATCATGATGTTTTTAAAATTACAGATTTATAAACTAACAGATGTCAATCGGCCAAAAATCAAGTGATATGATAGAATTGAATAAAAAATCCCAACAAACCTGAACATCAGCTTGAGGCATTGTTCCATAATCTTCAGTTTCCTCTTCTTCATTGATGAGTAAAACACGTTTACGTTTCATAACCATTTTGTAAGCAACAAAAGAAAGTACAGCGAGGAAAGACGTCGCCCTAAAGGAAAGGAAAGTTGAAGAAAATGAAATACTTTAACAGAAAAACATATAAACGTAGTGATTGCATATGAAGATGAAAAATATTACATTCACAATTGAATAAGACTTTGTAACTTTTTCATCTAAGGATAATAATGCAGTTGCACAGTCATTACCCTAGAGCAATCAGAACAATGTAACCATTTTTTAATCCACCATCATTTTCCCCGACTTTTCCCCTTGACGTTGGCATAGGATCCAACACAGAATGCAGACATGCAGCTTTGGTGGTAATTGTTGTGATCTGAAAATAGTACAGTAGATCAGTCATGTCACTTGCTGCATGCTTTTATTGCTTATTCAGTCACTGTTAATAGCGTTTTACAAAATATAATCGTCATGTTTGCATTTTATTTTTCTGCTGTCAGTATATTTAAATGTCAAGTTTGTTGACGATATTGTATGAGTCAAATCTTTTGCGCTCGGCTATTTGTTTGTTCTAGTTAGTTAGTTTGACTTTGCAATGGTCACATTGAAAAATTTCGACTACTTTACAATGGTTAAATTAAGGATTTCTTCTAATAACTTGCTATATTTGAAGTGAACTTACAAACTTGCCCAGGGTAAACAGAGATGGTTGAATTTCACTATATTTTGCTTGAGTATTACTACCGCTTTCATTACATTTTAAAGTTATGATAATCGTTCTAAAAGAAAAGGTGTAAGGTTGTTATCTCCCTCTAGCATATCGCAGCGTACATAGCGTATTTCTTTGCTATATATAAAAGTTTTGACGTTTAAAAATAAATGGAAACAGTTAACCTTGTTATATGCTCTTGAAAAGCACCATAGTACTGCAAAGTAATTTCATTTTTGTCATTGTCATATAAACCAAAAGTTGCGTTTCCAAACTTTCCAACTTCATATGTTCTGTTTTTGTGTATGTCACTGTATTGGCAAACCTGTGAAAAGAAAGTTGAAAGACATCTGCCAATCCTGTCATGGTCCCTGTGACAGTTACTGCCCAGCTATGCAGGGCGCTCAGACTTGGTAATTTAAATTACTTTTAGTAACTACTGAGCATGTTTTGGAAGATTTTCAGCATCCGTATTAAATAAATGAAACTGTGGAATTACACTATCACCGCGAATGCTTGAATTGGAAAATAAAAGCATGATACAAAATCTTACCGTAGCATTTAAGCAACCTCCAGTTTTAGCATCTGCATTTTTATCAAATCCATGGCAAAGATCAACATCAAACAGAAGGCCTGATTTGGATTGTATCTTGTTGCGCCTGGAAAATATGTCAAGTGTATGACACTTAATAATTTCAGTCGCAAAAATCACTTAGTGAATCTGAATTTTTTTCTGCGGAAAACATATTCATCTTTACTGTATAAAGCGTGCTTTAATCTGTAGTGTAAAAGTGTAAATGCTGAGTCATTGAAATGTTTGATGCAGCAGAAGTAATTTTATCTTTCAATGTGATAATTGAGAACATATTGCGATTGTCAAAGGGATTGTATTCCAAACGTTCAGAGGAAAACCAGTTTGGAAAACTAGAATTTAAAATCCTCTCACAAAATTTGCTCTTGATTACTGAAGCAAAAAACAACTGGTGATCATGCCTGCAAAGACTTTACTGGACAGAATATCTTGAGTACGTACTTCCGATTTGACGAGGCCTATCAGCTGCTGCAATTACATAGTTAATTAATTATACTGTACAGCTTGTGAACACCACACTAAGAGCACTGACATTCTGGATGATTTTGTTGAATTTATCATGAACTAGTGAAATTTTTGTCCCCTCTGTGAATGAGAAATCTTTCTACCAAACGTTACCTCGGAAGAGTCCACAAGGACATCACTTTCTGCGGCTTTGTGCTTGTTTTGCAAGAACATTCATCTGACTTTGCACAAGTTAGTTTTTCAGCTTTGATGCCATACATCCCCAGAAAACATAGGGTACCCACTACATATTTTAGTTCAAAGAAAAAAGCCATGCTATTTTTTCTTAGTAAAAGAATCAAGCGTTGTAATGTGTGTAATCACACGATATGCAACCGCGTGAGATTCTTTGTAGTCGATTACCAGGAATTGCACGACTCGATTCTTGGAACACCACGGGTGGTACTTTTGGACAAAGAGGGATAGCAACTGTACAACAGATTGTACACTGTACAGTAAATCAGTAATAATCTACAGAACTAGTAAACGGCCATTTGAAGAATTTTTGAAGTTGGAATGCAGCGTACTACAAAAAACGGCTCCACATTTTTAAAAAAATAAATCAATTTAAAAGAGGCAATACTCTAGTTGTTTCTAAGAGACTGCAAACAAATATTTTAATCTACCAATAATTCCACAGTTGATTCATGATATACATTTAAACCATTTGATCATTTATGTTTTATATTGGGTGAAACATAATAGACTGCAACAAAAAAGATGGCAGCTTGTCGATTATACCAGGATCCTTTGCGGGTCTAAATCGTTTATAGCAATAGTTTCTTCCTTGATGAAGTTGCTGCGATGTGTTCTTGTATTTTTATCGCATAAAAAAATTATACGCGTAAAGGATTCTCGTAAAATTGACATGCCGCCATCTTTTTTGTTGTGGTCAATTACTTCAATCCCCACAACTTTCCAGCCCAGGCAGAATTACAACATTAGACCCTGAATTACACCCCAATTCCAGACCTCTCAACTCTCACGCATTCAGCGTGAGACTCACGCTTTTGGTTTCACTCTCACGCTCTCACGCGGCTGTCTGTAAATCTCACGCATTGCGGAAAACTACTGTTACTACCGTTTGCAAGCAACTGTTAACTGCAAGCGTTTTTTCACGTTTCAGTTTGTTTACGTTTGAAAGTTGCACGTTTGCCGTTTGAAACGTGCAAGTTTGCATGAGGGTAAACAAACTGAAACATGAAAAACGTTTGCAGTTCACGGTGAACACTCAAATTGTAGATCATAAACTATTAAACTATTCTAGAAGTATCTTCTGCATGGTAAATTTAGGTGAATACCTATCCTACTTGTGTTGAAATTGAAGTTGACAGAAGACTGTATTAAATGCTGTAGA
>JAODVM010378869.1:0-10807 GCA_025400095.1 Phenganax marumi
GTTTCAACTTCTTATACTGTATTAATTTCATACGATTGATAATATACGACAACTTGTTTTACTAGCATTTATTTGAAAGAGTTTGTTTTGGCTGTCGTCGTCGTCCTACATGCTTTTAAGCATGCAGTTCACGCAGCCACGGCCTTAGAGCTTAAAAGCTCGCTAATGGCGTGGCTCCGTGAACTCCCAGGTATTGAGATCCCAAGGTAAAACCGACTCCATATTAAGACTAAAAAATAAATATTGGCTCAGTCTGTTTTACTTGTGTGATAAAACAATGGTAAACAACTCTGCGCTAAGCCCTTATTGATACTTGTCGAATATGTCAAACGATGCTTGGTGTTATCGACCAAGTATCTGATTGCTGGCCAAGATTGTTGCCAACTATGGTTACCCCATAATTGTGAGGAAAATCCTCATTGCATCTCTAAGTTTGTTATGAGAGTATGTCTGCTTTGGAAGAAGCTGGATAGATACTGTAGATACCATCAGCTGATAGATACCTTCAGCTGCAGTATATTATATTATTGTGAGCTGAATTCCAAGGTGACGGTCACTCAACTTGCCGAGAACTCCAGAGAATAAAAGTTTTAATGTAATACCTTTATTTTCTGGAATTCTTGGCAGTTCTTATTGATCTTCAGTCTCATCGAATCGAGGTAAAAAATTCTTCTGCTGCTCTTCTCTAAAAACTAAGTTAAAGACATTTGTTTATTTATATTATATTTATTTATATTATATAGTATTTGGATATATTATTTTATATTTATATAATATAATATGTATATACATATTTTGTTTAATATAATATAAATATATGTTATATAATATTTATATAAATTATTATATTATATTTATATTTATTTATATTATAAACATTATCATTTACAGTAAATGATGAGATTTGAAACATAGTGCACAATTTCATCACATTCCCTAATTTAGCTTTATCGCAAAATTTGGAAGATTTCTGTTTCTAACCTAAACTAATTTTATTTTTTCACTCTGTAATTATGCCCAAAATTACAGTTAAATTCTAATTGGATCAAGAGAGTTGCAGAAAATCATCGGGAAAAATTAACCAGCAGCTATATATACTGCTGTTCAACAAAAATCTCAAACTCTCAAACAAATACTATAAATAGTAATACTAACCAAGAGGCTCCAGTGGGATCCATTCAAGTTCAAAGGAACTATAACTTTTTGTAGAATTGGTAATTCCGCGTTAAACGCATGCTGGAGTTGCGCAGCATCCATCAGTCCATATGTTGACATCATGGTGTTCATTGCGAAGATCGTTATATCCTTTTTGCTCTTTAGTAGTCGATAAATACTACTGTCGATAATCTAAAAAAGTGTGCAAACACTTGCTTTTACATCGGTTTTGGATAATTCATAAAATAGAATTTTTCATTTGTTATAGTCATTAACTTTTTTCAAGCATTCATCATTATTAGATATGTGAGAAATTGAATTAATCTGGGAGCGCAGAATATAAGTTAGCATGCGCATATACTGTAGTTTACAAGTATGTAGGCTAGGAACGCTAGTTTCATGGCTTCAATTGTCATGGAGCCAAAGTTAGTTGGATGAACATGCACCCTATTGATCTTGATCATTTATATACTAGATCCAGTATATACTAAACTGGGCGGCTGAGAGCAATAGTGCAGTATTTAGGTGATATAGCAGCGGTGATCGAATTGCTCTGCGCGGCGTATACATTGCTAACGAGTGCGTGCATGCGCTACTAAATTTTGTTAGCTCGTAGCCAATCGCCAACATGCAAGTACCTGTGGCGACAGACCGACAATAAAAGTTATGGCATTAATACTCCTTTAGTTCATTTAGATTGTTCGCACTCGCAGGCTACTTATTGCATGAGCAAGTGAAGGCCGGTTTCCACTTCAATCGTATCGTAGCGTATCGTAGCGTATTTGTTTGTTAGAGTCATTAGCAATGCCCCGGTGCTCACAAAACAAAAAGACACGCTTATACGTTACGCTACGGTACTGTTGAAGTGGAGAACGACCTTAACGGCTCGACGCTATTTGAAAAGTATAAACAAAATAACACGATGTGTAAAACGTTTAATAACTGCATGCCAAATGCGGAGAAACAAGGCAACTGTAATGAGCTTCGGAGAATATTGGCAACAAAACATACTCGTATAAATCAAAGGTAGTATCAAAGGTGGGATATTAAGTTTCATCCTAAGTTGTACGATACTGCAGACACCGTTGTGTTCTGGGCCATCTTCCCAGCCAATTACTGACAGTTCGATCGGTAGTGCAAATTTGTAACTTGTGTATTAGTTTTTAGTGCAAAGTTTCTTCGAAACTTTGCAGTATTGTGATGAGTGGCGCAAATTCGCATGAGTCAGTCATACAATCATACAGTCAGTCATACAAGTCAGTCATACTGTCAGTCATACCGTTAGTCATAGTGTAAACTTTCTAGGGGGTGTTTGCAGGTATTTCTAGTGCGTATTTCTACTAAAATGTTAAAAAAATTCGTGAGCGTGCACCCCCGTTTTTGCTGAAATTGCTATCGAAATTTCGAAATCTCGTTGACTTTGCTGTTGTTTTTGTAATTTTAGTTTTTCAGTCAATCCAACGCTAGACAATTCACTTTCTTTCAAAGAAACACGTCTAAGAAATTTCAACATGAAGTAGTAGGTTAATTGCACATTTATGTACAGTTATTCCATACCTGAGCGTCGGGTTCAATTAACTGTAAATCAGTTGCAATATTAGTATCAACAAAATTCAAACCAGAAAGTATTTTACTGAATGTTCGATATCGTTCTAATAAATTGAAAAATTGAGGAGACTAAATTCACTGGTCCCAGATTCTTTCAACCGATTATGATTGTGAACATCTATAAAATCTTTTCCAAAATATAGTCTTTACTAGGGTTAGCATACTAAGCGGGTGAAACGATTAAAGAAACATCTCGCAGACCCTCCTTGGATAATGAGTCATCTTAAATCCTTAATTCGCAAAATACAGAAAACGTTTTCTGTTTATGGCTCAGACTCACCTAGTTTCAAATTCCTTAGAAATAAAGAAAACCGAGAAAAAAAAATTCTGTAAATCGAACTATTATAAGTCTCGTGTACACCAAATGAAGCAAGCAAATCCCAAAGAGTGGTGGAAACTATTTTCTGTTTACTCAACAACTTTTCAATTTGTAGTTTAAAAAAACGATAGAAAACTTCCGAAAACATTCCACGGTAAGCGGGATGACGTTTCGCCATACGAACAGATCAGAACACTATAGATGTTCTTTCTGTAGGCTTATACATTACTTTTTTCTCGAGAAATGATAACATTTTGTCAAGTAAACTTACTTGGCTTAAATCTTACAGCTCTTCACTTGAAAAATTTATACAAATTGAATGAACTTCTTCTATGACGTCAATTTATAAATCCTTTGAATATGTGCAGGATGATTTACATTCAATGTAAGATTTTGTCGAAACACTACATACATTTTCTTATAAAAAAGGCCGTACCATCATATCACAGAGTGATCATATGTGGTAGAAATCGGAACTGTCGCAATCAAACGTCTCTTTTAAAATAAAACTGTCGTGATCAGTTGCTCGCGTCATTTGACCAGTAAACAGACAAGATTGCGCGCGCATACAAACAAGAACACAATCAATTACTCACGTCAGACAGCCCGCCATGTACTGTTCAGCGGTTTACCCCTTCTTGTCACTGAACTATGTAAGATCAGGGCGTATATAAGATAATGGAAGGTCAACCTCGGATCGCGAAGTGAAGCCAAATACGGCAGCTCATGAAGCTTCCTTGGGCGTCATTCTGAGACCCCCAAACGCGCGGTTAATTAAAAAAACACAAGGAGTGGAGCACTGTGTCTTCGTCTTGGCTACTGGCGTCCGGTTTTGGCAGGCTTCTTTTGAATTTTAGCAAATGTAGTATTCATGATGTTGATTCATGTGATATTACTGATGGTATTAATGGAGGAGTCAGAACAAGAAACTCTATTAAATATCGTGAATGGGCAGATGTAAAATTTTTTCGTGCACATGAAGGTGACATTGAGTACAGTTTGCGTACAGCGAAGTACAATTTTCACTTTTAGACAATTAAAAACTGTTAACCGCAATTTATATCTGGCTATTATAAGGGTGATAGCTAGAGATAAATGCCGTAACCCGGGATTGAACCAGGGACCTTCAGATCTTCAGTCTGACGCTCTCCCAACTGAGCTATTACGGCCTGCCTTGATTAAAATAATCGTGTACCGCACAAAAATCTATCTACAATTTAAGAGATGGAAATATTTTCAAAGATGAGTTTTCATTAAATTTCCATTTCCGCCTTATGCCTTGGTTTGGAAACACTGCTACGCGCCGTCGCTGGATGCAGCTAAGTTCTGACTTTCTTTACTGAAACCTTGTCACTTTTAAAAAAATACCGTATTTTCGCAGATCTACCTGGCTTTTGTAATCCTTTCATGGTAATCAGGGTATCGTATCGCTCTGTGTTACCAATGGAATGTAGAAACAAATCAGTTATACATATCATTGAACTTACACTGTGATTCGAGTCAAATCTGAAAACAAGTGCTCACAACAAGATAATTGAAAAGTTTCACTGACGAACAGAAACGTAGATTTATAGATGTAAAACTTATTAACTGTGTACTTCATTTGACTTTTATGGGCGTTATGAAGGGGGTATGATCACCAAAAAATCACATGATGTTGCGAGTCAGGCATGTTTATTTAAGTAAAAGTACTACGAAGCTTTTCCGTACTTCAAATTGAATAAATATGAATATTAATTTAATCAAGGTAACTCTTTTCTCATTACTGGTAAAGCTTGGTCGAAGCTAGGGTGTTAAGTCGACGTTTAGAGCTTTCATACTGTAGCTGTTTATTGTCTATATACGAAGATTGCGTTTCCTCTCAAGGCTTCGACATGCATGTTCTAGTTAACGACCCAATTTTGCTTTTTCTTGTAAGTTGTCATGCTCATCTTTGAAAAGTCCATGAAGAGTCAGTGTCAGAGAGTGTGAATTCTGGGCATGGCAAGTTAACTTTGTATCCCTGTGTAACTTGGAATGACATGAATGCAAACTTAACATTGAATGATATACAAACTTTGAAATTAATTTATATATAAATTCTGAAATAGTGCATGTATTTGATTATATAGGTGCTGTAAGCCTAAGAATACTACATTTGCATTAAAAGTTCTGGGTTCGCAGAATAAGAAAGGAAGAGTTGCTTGGGAATGTGCCTATAACTTGTACTGAGAAGCCCTGCTGTGAAAAACATATAGCCCATTCAAAGCGCGTTGCAGGCAGAGGAAAGGCCTAGTAAGACGTCTTTTTCCCATTATCATTTTTTTTCGTTAATATTATTGTTTTGATATGCAAATCAAAAATAAAAACTGATCTTCAAGTAAAGATAACGCGTTAACGAAAATTAGTCTAAGACTTTGTGCAACTAAGTTCGTCTACATCAACAGCTCGTTACCCGAATCGGTTACGCCATTGCGAAACTCGGAATGTTCCTTAGGAAGCTCGAAAGAACGTGGGTATAACGATCGGGTTTACAAAGTAGAAGTAAAAGCAAATCGCTGTAATACACGGTAATGAGTGTAAAAAGCATTTTATTCAGGTCTCAATGAAAACTGATTCAAGAAGGCTAAATTTACACTCAGATAGGATTTTGTAGAAATCTACTCGCAAGACAATGGTCGACAAAAGAGTAGACGACAGATTACTGACTGCATCCAGATTCAGTTGTCGCATTAGAAACTTTAGAATTGCTTTGCTACGGAAGAAAATCTACCGAGAAGAAGCAAATCCTCTTTTCGATAGAGTTTCTTCCATAGCATGACTTTTAAAAACCATGGAAAACATGCTGAACACGCAGCCACGTAGTTGTGCAGATAGAAAAGACAATCTTTAGCGTGACTGAAAGATATCCCATATTTGTTACAGTAATCAAATGTATCATTTAGGGGAGCAAGGCGTTCTAATGTAACAGAACAACAAAAGGGTTCTGCATGGCAAAACTTACAAAGGCGAAGCACGGAGGACTTTTTTAAAACTCTCTGTGTTTCAAAAAACATTAAAGCACATTAAGTAGTTAAGTTTGTCACTGACTTTTTTGCCAAAACGATCTTTCTAATTTTTGGTGAGGAACATCTGAAGTAAATAACCGCAATTCAATATACATAGAAAGAAATGAGTAATTAAATCTTAGATGATTTGTAACTTTTATTTCTTTACTTAATTTGTTAAAACTTGTTTCAACACTATAGCCTTTTGGCTTTAAAAATACAAAACACGTACGCATTTTCAAACTTTAAACTAACTTTGATTAGGTGGTGAAAAACGATTTAAGAACATGGGAATGCCGAAAAAGAGGGTCAAAATTAAAAGCATTTTCGGAGGTATACATATCCCGACACTACTCTACCAGAGAATCCGTCCCCCACCTTTGAGAATAGATTGTCGCCGTTGAAAACGAAGCAAATCTTCTCATTATCATAAGATTGGTGACTAGATGTACAAGAACACCGAAGTAGATTTACTAGAGTAGTAGATTTACTTTAATCTCCAATGTAATAAGCGAACAATATAGATTTACTCACTTTGAACAAGAAAGACTTCCCTGACATTTCTCATGTTCCGCTGCTTTGTCACTTGACTTCTCCTTGCTTCATTTCTGCATATGAAGGAAGGAGAAGTCAAGTGACAAAGCAACAAGTGACAGAAAGTTATTGATGACCGTTCACGGTTTATCATTGAATAGGATATTTATTAAAAGAGCAGCTATAGGAGCAGACTTAAATACTACAAATATGAGTTTGTTGGACAAAAAAGCGGAAAACTCGCGGTTCAACGTCTTGTCGTATTAAACGTTGTTTTCTGTGTGTATCCGAACGACTTACTCAACAGCAGTCAACAACAACTCTCCTTCACCTGCTGTAGACTTTGCATTTGTTTCGAATAAACAAAATTAATTCACGATGACACTTAAATGTGATTTAAGCATGATCTAAGCTAAGGTAGACTCTGCTCAGACTGAAGAAAGAAGTCCTTCTTTGTCTTACGAAATCTTCATCACAAGACACAAATACTGTTTAAGTTGCATTTGTTTTGATTTTTCGGCTTCATAAATTGTTTGACCAGAAAAACAATGACTTGATAAGAAACTGTACATTTTCCAGCAATGTACGAACAAAACTAAGACAAGGAGAATTAAAAACACTGGATCTGCAGATACAAGAGACAATGGCCGGGAATAAAGTTTTTCGGATGACGATTTCTTTGCAAGTGACACATGCTCTGCAAAAAATTAAAACTACGTAGAGTCGATGGAGCGGAGTTATCCAAACAACCAAGTTTGATGAAAATTATAACAGCCCATGCAGATACACAGCCAGTGTGGTTGCAAGGCACAGTCTAAGATAAATCGCCTCTCCGAGATTTTAATACTTTTTCGACGAAAATGGTCGAGTTTTCCTCGGGCGCCTGAGGAGAAACTAGTTGACATTTTCCACGAACGCGGTCAAGATTTTACTCGAGCTTTTGTGACTTTCATTTTCCTCTCCTGGAAGTTTACAAGTCAGTACAAGTACAGCTTTTGTAGCGTTTCATTTAACTTTCAATTAACGTTTTGTACGGAATTCATAGAATTTCAAGTCGCGCAAACAACTGTATTGTTAACCAGAACGTAAACTAAGTTTATTTTTACAGATTATAATTATGCTCAAAATTGCAGTTAAATTCTAATTGGACCAAGAGAGTTGCAGAAGCAGTCATCGGAAAAAATTAACCAGCAGCTATATACAACTGTTCAACAAAAATCTCAAACTCTCTAATACTATCAACAGTAATACTAACCAGAAGTGTCCAGTGTGATCCATTCAGATTTAATGGCACGATTATCTCTTGTAGAATTGATACTTCTACGTTGAAGGTATGCCAAAAATCCGCGTCTTTCATAAGTCCATAGTTTGAAAACATCGTGCTCAACCAGAACAAAGTGATATCATGGTTTTTCTCCATTAGTTCAACTACTAAAGAAAACACCAGGATATCACTTTGTGCATTAGTTTGTAATAATTTCTCCGCTTTGGACAATTTGTGGAGAACTTGAGAAATTGATGGATGTTTGCACCTTTTAGTCAATGCATGTCATTGCTATATATGTCAATAAGACTAGTAACAAATAGACGAATGTGGAGACAAAATAATCTTCGATAACAATTGTAATTAATCAGTAGAAAGCCAATGACTGGCAACAATTCAGTGTTTGTGCGTTCCTTACCCCCACCATAGAAACGTCGTCCTGCATAAACCCTGTAGTGTGTACTGAGCTCACCTCTATGTCAAAAAGCTGCGATGTGCGCAAATGCATGTTTTACGCTGTTTTTCTCTAAAATTCCAGCGTCATGCAGCCACACTTTTAGTCTTGAACTCTCAAAGTCAGGTGTAATTTCTCAAGTAAATATCGTTGCCCATATTAGCTATACGATGAAGTACGTACGTGATCAGTAAGCCAGCCAGGGGAAAACTACGTCTCAGTCTTTTTTATTCGCTCAAGTAACTGCCATTACTGTTATTTCCTGGGTTTAGTAGTGTAGCAACATCTAGAGTTGTGCACCATATATCCCCAAAGGCCGCAATTTTCCACCTTGCACCCAAAGTATGAAACGATTTGACCAATTCCAACAAGTCCGATTCGTTTTCGATGCTAAAAATAGAAATGTTTTGAATAAATATTCGTTCCTGAAATATTGAGCCGTTTTTCGTTTTTCGCTTTTTCTTAACAGTTGACTTTGGTCGAATAGAATGGATGCCAGAAGTAGCTCTGGAAGTTACAATTCCTGTCTAAAATTTAACCTTCACCCACACAGGGAAGGCAATTGCTATAGCGCGAGTTATTATCGAGTAGTAAGTTTTCACCTATTCGGAGGGTTCCTTTTCTTAAAAAAAGAAAATGGGGAATTACACATTTGTCATGTAGAGTAAAGATTGGAATAAAATGTAAACCTTGAACAAACCCTAGTACCATGCTTTCTCTAATTCAAGAATTTGCACTAACCTGAAGATGAGATTGCCTTGTTTATTAGTACGTTCGACTAGTTTTCAAGCAACTATCACAAAGAGTCAGAATTTTCCATAGTCGACACTCGTTGATGAATGATGATCATGCATTGCTGTGCAATATTAGGGGAATCTTAATGCAAGTAGTTTTGTCTCCCCATTTTAGTAGGTGTGACTTTTAATTTTATGACATAACTTCCGAGCGTTTGCCGAGTAACGAAAGGTTTTTTCTGAATTAGCCGTAAACCAAACGCTAGATTTCCGACGATACAGCATTTTTATTCAACATGGCGTAATAAAGTTAAATCGGAAAAGTGTGAAAAAATAGTTAGATCATATTATATCAAGGACTGGTGAATTAAAATCAAGAAAGTTGAGAAACTCCATGGTATTGTAAGAAAAGCATGAATTTGGAATGTCTATGCATCAAAAGTCGTTATTATTTGCTAAGAGTGGGGTTTGAAGAGGTGTGTGCAATCACACATTGGAACTGGAGTCCAACGCCTTAAACGCTCGGCCATCCTGCTGTCACATGCCAATCCTCTCTAATTACCAAATGCGAAGCACGCTCAAATATTTACTGGTGTTGAAACATTACATTATATGCTTCTCTTACCACGTCTTATTTGCTATAAAGGCCGTTCGACAGTACCGTAGCGTAACGTAGTGTGTCTTTTTGTTTTGTGAGCACCAGAGCATTGCTAATGACTGTAGAGCAAACAAATACGCTACGATGCGCCCATGGATGCGCTACGCTACGATTGAAGAAGAAACTGGCATTAATACATTGTACAAACGTGTTCTTTGCAAAATAATTTATGTCAATCTAAGTCAAAATGACAGAAGTGCTTTTTGAAGTGAACCGAGGGCATATGATTGAGGGCTAATGACATAAGTATAAGTAAAGAAAGGTCGTGTAATATAAGCCATAATATAGAGAGCAATGCACTCAACTACTACTTATGACCTCCGCCCGCTCATACAGCACGGACTGCTGCGTGTTGATCTTGCTTTGTTTTCAAATTTTCAAAAAATGACAGGTACAATTTTATGAGGTACACAGATGAGTGCATGCAAATGGCATCTGCTCATAGTTGCTGCGAGTATAGGCTTATCCGCTTATCTCATAAACTTGTGTCTATCATGTATCTGACAATTTTAAATGACAATTTTCAGTGCATCTGGTGTACTTTATTTCAAATTTTACTCTGTCTATCGCTAGAAAGTTTACTCGTAAAAGTTTCATGCCATTCTGATTGTAAACATGCCGGGCAAAAAGTTTGGACTAGCACGTTTCAAAAAGTTTAGAGTGTAGTTATTTTATTTCTTTAAATATGACCAATCTCATTCGATTTACTGCGCCTTTTGGCGTTTGCTAAGCAAGGTTTGTATGCTCTGGCTGCCGTCTACATCAGTATCCTGGCCAAGATAGTATATTAATATGTGTTTGCACCTTTCGTTCTCTGAGTTTCTTTCATTTCTCATTCAAAGAAACTCAGTTTCGACTCAGGCCCGCGCGTCTTGGAAGTTACTATATCGAAAATATTTAGATTTCATCATTGTATATATAATTTACTTCAAATTTTTGAAAAAGACCCAGTTGTTTAAAATCATGCACGCAGTATGCTGTTTTCAGAGTGTCTTTGTTGCATTGCCTTGCTTTCTTTGCTTTGCTTCCTTGCTTTGCATTGCCATGTTTTTCCT
>JAODVM010378979.1:0-10804 GCA_025400095.1 Phenganax marumi
ACACACTGGTTCAGTAGCATGTGTGTCATGGGGAAAATAGCTTCCATTGAGATTAATTAACACTCATAAAGCTAAGAAGACTAGTAACTAGAAAATTGGTAGCCACAACATACAGTAAATAATACTGTAGCCCTACATACCTGAACCTGTAGTACAACCCAAAGATGTGATGGTAGGGTCTAGGTTATTTAGTATGTCAAGTTCTGCCATAAAAAACTTGCAGCTATGCAATGAATGCAGGGTGGCCAATGACTTCTTGTTTCAAATTCTGTCATAAAAATTGAATTATTTCCACTTGTATTAATTAACAACAAACACAACATATGTTTCAACAAAACAATGTTGATTGATTTACAACAGTTTGCAGGAATGAGCTACATACCAGTATTATAAAATAATACTGTAGCTAAAATATCAACTGGAATTAACAATGGCCTATGGCCTGTACTTGTAACTTCACAGGAATTAAAATTATTACAGAAATCATATTTGTACCTTCCTGATTCTGCAAAATTTTGTCTGATAATGAACATATAAATTCCTGCCGTCTGATGTCACAGGAACAACAATACACCCAGCACTCTCTGTTTAAGAATTTTTTGTAGTGCCTCTGGATCAACTGAAAGGTACTTGCCTGTAAAAGAAATATGTAATATTTGCACCATGATATTATTGTTTTCATGCATGCCTTGCATGGCCACTGTTCAACTAAAAAACTCAAAGTTTAAAATAAAATTGCAGCTGTTCCAAACTCAACTACCAAGATATAATAATGATAAACAAAACGATTGAGCTAGCTTACCTTCAATAATGAAGTTCTAACATCAAAATCTTGAATAGCTGCTGAGGAATAGGTTGTGCCCAAAACCGCAAAGGCCTTTGCAGCGATAACCTGTAGTTTATATATGGGAAAACATGCACTGACAAAAGGTCAACAAGTATCAGGTGTCGCGTCATGCTGTGATCTCATAATACAAATTCGCGAGAAAAAAGTGCTTTTTTTGCCTTCAATTTCGTTTTACTCGTATTGTATAAAACTTTCTTAAGATGTTCGCACAGTTATATACAATTGAGTTATTTCACCTTCAGTTTCGTGCACAGGATTTTGAAAAGCGCTAGAACAAACCCTGTCATTTTGGCATTGAAATGGAATGATTTTGTCATGGTCAATAGAAAAATTGCCAGCTGTACGCCCGCGATCTGTCTGGAAAGCTCCAGAGGCCCATTTTGCCATGCGTATTGTTTAAATGTTCGCGCAAATTCAAAAAGCCCGGGTTCTTGCGGTTATTTTGATATATAAATTGTTAAATTTGGCGCAACTTTTGTCCTGTCATTTTGAGGTTGAAACTTGAAAATCTGAACGAAATACGCAATGACATTTAGAGCTGTACGTACATGGAATTTCATGCTTGTAGAATTAATTTTAGTGTTTAGTTTTTGTGGGATCAATGCGGTGAATGGGGTGAATAATGAGGAAAATGCAAATGAAAGTAATCACTCGTCTGGAAATGGTAAACCGTTCTTTGAGGTTCATATAAACAGGTTAGGTCATCGTTCAGCGTCGTTCATTAATATGTATTAATTTGCATATACTTAGCACAGTGTAGCTATTTACATCAAACGAGAACGTGCAATTTTATGGCGATTAATTTCTTTACAGCCGGCTATTGCACGACTTGTTTAAAGCTACTTTAAAGAAGCATAAGGAGAAAGGCTCTCATACTTCCAATGCTGCTCTAATTGATGTAATAGAACAGGTGTTTAGTCGTCATAGTGTTGGTTCAGTCAATATCAATAAAAGGATAGTGACTGAGTTTAGATGTAAACTGTGGAGAATGGATCAGGCAATCTCACGGGCTAAAGGAGGAAGACAAAAGCAGAATTTATTGAAGAAATGGACTGATGGAAAGCTTGCTGTGTGGAAATTAAGAGTTTATTTCAGTGAAATTGACAGCATTCAGATCACAAGAGAAAATGATGAACTAAAGTCACAAAAACGTACACTTGAGGTGGAGCTTGATAAAATGTCTGCAAAGGTAGCAAAATTAGAAGCTCAAGTTGACAAAGAACGTGCATCTGCTCGATTATCTAAAGAGAAATTCAAAAAGATATGTCAGAAAGTCATCAAAATGCAAAGAAAACAAATGGGGTCATGGGGACCAAATAAAGGGAAGAAATTTTTTGACTACACCAAGCGGCATCAAGAAAGAGTCTGCAGGCAGTTAACATCTGATTGCAAAGAAAGTTTGTCATTTCTTGGTATATATGACTTTGTTGCAACTGAAGTAAAAGTTTTCAATGCAGCAACTGAGCAATATCAAGTTCTTCATCTGATTGATCCAGAAACTAGAATTACAGAGCCTGAAGAAGATGTTAACATGGTTGATCAAATCAACTTACTCCTTTACACCAAAGACAGGTTTGGCATCTCAAACCAAGCCTACCATGAACTATCAATGGTTTGTAAAGACATGCCAAGGTCTTATAAACTAAAGGAGAGAGTTCAGGAAATCAATAAAAAATGGAACTTGTTCAAGACACCTGGTGATACAGTTGGTGTACAACAGAGTATTGAGTCTAGACTTCAAACAAGGTTGAAAGTGTTACTTGAAAATGGTAAAATGAGGCAATCCTCTCACAGCAAACTAAGGGTAAAATTATCTGGTGATGGCACTAATGTTGGCAAACATTTGCATGTCATTAATGTTAGTGTTACCATTCTTGAAGAAGAATCATCAATGTCAGCAGAAGGAAACCATCCTATTCCTGTGATAAAAGTGCCTGAAAAATATGAGTACTTGCATGTTGCTTTTGGTGATATATGCAATGAAGTAAAAAAACTGACATCCATTTCTGTGGGACAAGAAATCTTCAACATTGAATGGTTTTTAGGTGGAGATTGGAAATTTCTAGCCTGTGTATGTGGTCTTGGTGCTGCACATGCCACAACACCATGCATCTGGTGCAAGTGTCCTCTCTATGAACACTACGATGGCACAAAAAACTGGTCTCTGCTAGATCTTTCTAAAGGTGCTAGGACAATAGAAGAAATTCAGCAACTGGTTTCATCTAAATGTAAGGCATCGAAATTAAATGTAAAGCATACACCTTTATTCCCTTCAATCCCTCTTGATCATGTCATTATTGACCCCTTGCACCTTTTTCTCCGTATTTGCGACAACCTAATAAACCTACTAATAGTGCAACTTAGAAGAGAGGATGCAATTGATAAAAAGAAAGTATTCAATGATGGATTACTCGACAGAAGCAAGTATAATTATGTGGCAGGCTGGGAGAAATACCTAAATGAAACCTTGAAAATCTCTTTTACTTGGTTCATCTGCAAGGAGAGCAAGAAGTTGAAATGGAGAGATTTAACAGGACCTGAAAAACTTAAACTCTTTAGGAACATAAAAATTCAAGAGGTACTACCTACATTTAAAGATGCAGGGAAAATTGAACACCTTTGGAAAACTTTTTTGACCATTGCTGAATTGTTAAGTTCATCTAACCAAAATGAAATAAATGCAGAAGAGTTTTCAATGAAAGCTAAATCATGGCTTGAGCTTTTTCTCTCACTGTATCATGCAAAACATGTTACACCATACATGCATGCATTAGTGTGGCATGTCCCCGAATTTCTAAATTTGTATGGAACAATATGCCCCTTTACCCAACAAGGACTAGAAAAACTAAACGACAAAACTACTAAAGATTTCTTCCGATCGACAAATCAGAGAGGAATTGATGCCCTGTTTCAGCTTGTTGAAAAGAGGAATCGTATGGAGTACTTGGAAGATAATGAGTGCAAAAGAGAAACATGCTTCCAAACCTGCACTAATTGCCTACAAAGAAAGCACAATATCAAAACATGCACAGCAGCTTGTGAAACCTGCCTCTATAAACCATGCTGCTCTCCAGAACACTTAAAGAAGATTGGGAAAAAATGGGAAAAGGTTTGCATGCAATAAATCATAATTTGCTTGATAGGACTGATCACTTGCGTTGATTTTAATATAAATGTATATTTTCCTATATCATTAAAATTGGAGGGTATCAAATGAAAAACAGTGTTTACGGTAGTACTATGCTCATCTTCATGACAGCATGGTCCACACTAGACAAAGTAACCCGGGTTCGACTAACCTTTCTAAACAGACCTGTTACATTGCAGGAGACTAACCCAAGTATGCCAAAATAAGGGTAGAACATGGGTGAGTTTGTGTACTGTGGATCAGGCTTATTTGAATAATCCCAACAGACTTTAACATTTCCAGTGTCCATCACTGTATGCACTGTTAACTCCATCCCCTCTCACAAAGGTAAATGCAAAAACCAATTCATTCTCAATCTGATTCTCAAACAGAGTATCACCTATGTAAGCAAATTCTTTCAAAAAGGCTCTCTTGAAAGTCCAAAACTGGATTGTTCCTTCAGTAACATAACAGAAATCGCCGTTTCTATTCAAAATCCTTTCTGGCCACTTATTACCAAAAAGTTCAGTTAATCCTGGGTCCACAGGTGAATCAACACAATGTACATGACGACCTCTATTATATCTTACGACACCAATACGATCAAAGCAGTGATTAAACACATCGTCCTCAATTTCTTGTTCAATCCTGATTTCAGGAGATTCGCGCTTACTCGAAAACAATGTTTGCTTAATTTTTCTTCTCAAACGGTCGCAGAACAACGCTGCTCTGTCAGCTAAAGATTCACGGTTTGGCATAAAACGAGGTAAAACGCGTCCAAGTGCTCCGTCAGCCGCTAGTTTGTCGCAAGATCTCCATTCATCGTAGCTTTCCGGGTATCCCACATAATGAATCTTCACTTTATTTGCATTTTTGTCGCGAGAAATAATCTAAATAATTCATATGGATTAATAATGACCCTTTGCGCGTACAATTGCATTAAATTTGCGAGGAATTACACTGCATAAATAACATGTACTAACCTCAATAGGGTAAAACTCTTTCGTGTCTAATTTTAATTTAGTTTGTTTTCGCCTTTTCTTCTCGGGCTGTAAGGGAATTCCATCTTCTACAGCTTTGTAAAACCCTTTCTCTGGTCGAGATCGCTTCGGTTTAGACGCCATATTGTTGCAGTCAATGTATCATTTCAACTTGTGCACTGAATGTAATTTGATGCCGTGAAATGAACAAAAATAACAACTGCGCGTGCGCAAAGTCAAGGAAGCAAATGTCGCGTTAAATAGGCTTATGTCTTGGTATTGAAGCAGATCGATTTCATTTATGCTTGTACTTGTAGTCGTAGACTCAGTATTGTTAGCAACAAGAAACTGACAAAATGTATTTTGGTGATCTTCTACGTCATGAGAAATTGAAGAACTGCTACCTCCAAAACAATCAGAAGTCAACAGTGGTTGAATATCTTGATCAGAAGTAGATTCCTCGTTAGACTGCACATTTACTCTTGAGAAAGACCTCAATTTATGGCTTCTTCTGGGAAGATTACTCAAGTCATACCGTGGTTGCTTTTTTCCAAGTACGATTACTTTAGGAAGCAAATCATTTTCTTCATTGTCCATGCTATTGATAACAACTAAAATACTTAGTAGACAGACAGTAATAAAACAGGATATAAACTACACTGTGACCCAGTCGCCCACGGCCGAAGCAAATCAAGATGTGGTTTTGTTAGTTGGTTAAACCTCACATTTTGAGACTTATGATACCTCAAAATTAACTGAACTGACAGTAAAATTTGATGTTATGGCGAGCAAACGTGACTGTTTGGTAGTGCATGTTACAAATAAGTAGTAACTGAAAAGTAAATGTCACTGTAACATAGTTTGGTTTGTTGTGCGGTGGAAATATTATTGGTTTTGTTCAGCTTCAAGGGGAAGTCAGACTTCAGAACGACTTAAGCTTAAATTAAAGATTGTATAATAATTACCTTTCCTGCCAAGTCTTATGACTCGAAACAAATTAGAAGTCAGGATATTGGGCGATAAAAGTGCAAAATTTTGCACATTCGGCGGCCGCCATGACGTACATCTGAGCGAACCCACGATCGCAAAGTGGTAGTGCCTTGTGACGTCACTGCATGCTTTTCGCTTCTTGCAAACATTTTTACAATACTGAAAACTACAAAACACAGCAAAAGTTTAAAGCCTAAATGGAGTTTTCAGATGAATTTTTGAGCGATACGTCTTTAAGATATAGCTCAGATGACGGTGGGGGAGATATTATGATCGAAGGTGACACAGGATTGATTCAATTCTACACAATTGAGACGGTTGAAAATACAGATTCAGACGACAATCTACATGAGGAAATGGTGATTGAAGTCTCAGATTCTGAATCCAATCATTCTTCAAGATTTGAGAACACAAACTGGTAAGATTATCTATTGCTACTACTGATTGGCGCAATCATAGCATGAAGTTTTGTCTTCTTTTTTGCAATGTTTTCAAATGATAATCTACTTTGCCCATAAATATATATAAAGAACAATGATGCTTTGTAGGTGTTATTGCTCTCACTGCCAGATAATGGATAGAGAAGAAGAGTTTGTGTGCTGCTAAGAAATCTCTGCCTTTGTCTCTAAGAATGAAGAAGTAGCCCAAGTTGAGCAGATTCCTGTCCCAGGCTGTATCACAGATAACCCTGGATTCCAAGCAGTGTGTTTGAATAATTGGGTATTGCAGGCTGCTTGGAACCAGTACCGACAGCAATATGGCACAAAAGCATTTGATGGGCCTGAGCATAAGAAGCAAAGGCATATTTCTTATAGACAGCTTGCTCGACGGTGTTTGGGACTGCTAGGGAAAGAAATTAGAGTTCCTCTGCCATCCTGTGCAGTATGCTGTATCAGGGCACATTTCCCTCCTCCAGGCCTAGAAGAAGATTTTGTTTTCGAGGGATTTAGATATGCAGACGAGTAATATGCTAAGGTGTAGTAAAAACTCTATCAACCCTATCAACTTTCACTGTGGGAGAAAACCAGAGTACAATCAAACCCACAGTCTCACAGGTAAAAGGCACTTGTCATAGCATTGTCATTCAACCGACTAGTATGTTTGTTTCTTTTCAACAAAAGCAGGAGTTACTTTTTGCCCATTCTAGACTTATGAGCTGCTATCACGTCTTCTTTGCGGGGTCTTGGAGATGGAGCAATGTTTTTGGAATACGTGTATTGTCAGACAGCATTGATGTAATCTGGCTTTCATCATTTTTATTGAATGATGAGATACCATTCTCCAACACTGGCTTTGCAACCCATTTTTACGTCTTTTTGGGAAGACCGCTTTGTACTTTTTCTTCCCTTTATTTTTTCTATTGGTTGCCACAGCTTGTATTCTGCCAGTGTTCGAGTTGTGGTCAACAACTGCCAACTGTGTCCTGGCTAGCATTCCCTTGTACAAGAATTGTTGACATCTTGGTGCACATTTTAGCAGCAAGGAAAGGCAAACCTCCAGGTTACCAGTATGGAGAAATTCAGTGAGTTTGGCAATATTCTTTATCAGTTTTTTTGTTTAGGACAACTTGCTCTAGTGCTCGGCGTTATCAAAAGCGACTCTTATGTAGTGTATGTTTAGATCAAAGTCACGCTACTTGTGTCGGGGTTAGTCCAGCTTTTCTGAGATGTATGAAATCAAATCAAGCACAAATTTGGACATGCTCGCGTTGTATTAGTACCGAACTTCCATTCCATGGCCTAGAGGACATATTTTCGAAAAGTCCAATAAATCAAGGTAACTTTGTACAATTACACGATCACCATTTAGAAGCCTTGATGAATAACAACAAACATATTAAAGTCATGCATATCAACACAGAGTATGGTTTCAACTTTTGATGATCTTTTATTCGTTATTGAACGTTATAATTTTGACGTTATCTGCATGAGTGAAACATGGTTAAAGGATAATACCTTATTGCTACAGCATGTATCCATACCTGGGTATACTCAAGTTTTAATAATAGAAACAAAGCACGAGGGGAAGGTGTTGGCATGTATATAAGGGAAACTATTCAGTATAAAAGGTGAACTGATTTAAAAAACAAATTCTCTTTGCTGGAACACCTATGGGTCGAAATCCCTGGACAGAACAAATACAGTAAACTCCTCTTAGGTGTTGTCTATAGATCAGAGCTCATTGCCCCGTTGGCTGGATTATTTTGAGCCTCTACTTGGTGACCTAATAGTATCCTGGGATGGGATGCTGCTGGTGATCGGCGATTTCAACATTGATCTCTTGCAACCAGACAATGCAAAAGTTAAAAAATATACTGACTTGCTTCAGTCAATGAATCTGGATCAACTAGTTACTAATGCAACACGTACCACAAAAACATCAGCAACCCTAATTGACCACATGATAACTAATATGCCATCACAAGTTACACATTGTGACATTCTTACAAACTTAATGATAAGTGATCACGATGCTCCGTACATATGTCTAATTGTACGGACTATAAGATTTATACAAAGGTTTAAATTTATTCGTCATGAAAAGAATTTCGACGCGGTCACTTTTTGTTATGATTTCGAACAGTTGCCTCTGAGTATTGTATATTCAATTGACGATCCTGACACGCAAGTAGAACTTCTCACCAACCTGATCTGCGAGTGTCTTGAACGTCATGCACCATTAAAAAGGACAAAAGTATCACGCCCACCAGCACCATGGCTAAAAGATCCATAGTTACAACAGCTGCAAATGGAGTGTCATAATCTGCGCTCCCCGAACAAGAAAAGAAAAAGATGCGCAACTATGGGATTTATATCGCGAAAAAGAAATCTTTTGAAAGCTTGCATCAGGAAAAGCAAATGTGAATTTTACCAGAAATTGCTCTCCTCATCAAAGCCAAAAGAAATCTGGCAGACAATACACCAAATCCTCCATCCCAATCCACAACCTTTAAAAATTGACCCAGAAGTACTAAACAAGCACTATGTCTCAACTGCAGAACGTGTTACTGGAGCTTCTCCTAAATCAATTGAAGAACTTTGGCAGTTAATTTATTCCTTTCCCGAAGACACTAACAGTGAATTCAGGCTTCGAAAATTCGCTTACCAAGAAGTATTCACCGAATTAAAAAATCTTAGATCGGACTGTTCCTGTTGCCCTGATAATATACCGGTCAAATTCATTAAACTGGTTGCAGAACACTTGGCGTCTCCCTTAACACATATCCTCAATAATTGCATTGCAAACTCGACGTTCCCATTAATGTGGAAGACAGCCAGAGTAAGTCCGATCCCAAAAGAGAAAGAGATTAAGTCCAATGATGATCTTCAACCTATATCAATGCTCCCAATTCTATCAAAAATCTATGAGCGACTGGTACTATGGCAAATGGCCAGCTATTTATCGTGTAAAGATGGAGAGATCCTTAAGAACTCGTCAAGTGATCATAGAAAAGGTCATAATACCACCACAGTCCTTCTTGCCATGAGAGATGACATCATTCACACAATGAGTAAAGGTGAAGTCACTATGGCTATTTTAGCTGACTTTTCAAAGGCATTTGACACTGTGGCCTATGAAATCGTTTTGAAAAAACTTCATGGACAAGGTTTCTCAAAGTCCTTCCTGGCATGGGCTATGAACTATATGACCAGTAGAAAGCAGTTCGTTCAAATAGACAATAAGAAGTCGTGTCCACTAAATGTGAACTTCGGTGTCCCACAAGGATCAATACTAGGACCTGTACTTTTTATTCAATATGTAAACGATCTATCTGATGGGTTAGGACCAGTCAAGACCTATCATTATGCGGACGACACCACCATATATCAGCATTGTAAACCGACTGAAATGAACTCTTGTGAGTCACAGTTACAACAAGCCATGGATAAATTATCGTCATGGTCAAATAATTGTAATCTTAACTTAAATCCTAAAAAGACCAAAACTATGATTTTTTCGACTCATCAACTTGCGATCTCCCGTCAACTTAGTGAACATCAAATTAACTTATCTGTGGGTAGTGCCTTGTTGGAGAGGACTACTACAACCAAATTACTGGGAACCAAGTTGCATGAGAATCTTAAATGGAACTGTGATATTCTTCAAAAAATCTCCAAGTGTTACGGTACCTTGTCTGCTATCAAAAAACTCAAGAACTTCACTCCGTTTCACGTAAGAAAACAACTCGTTGAATCCTTAGTCCTGTACGTCCTTGATTATTACGACGTGGTATGTCATCCAATCTCAGAATACCTTATTAAACGCCTACAACGAGTGCAGCTCGCAGCCGCAGGCTTTGTGGTGAATGATTACGCAAAGATTTCAGACATACTTATCCTGGGTTGGCTCCCAGTTAAATACCGCAGGGAGTTTCACATGACTAAACTAATATTCAAAACATTATATATACGTGCTGGGCCTTCGTATCTTCCTTTGGAAGTTTACAAACCTAGAAGATCCCTTAGATCATCTAGCGAACTTAAGTTAGTTGTCCCATTTGTTAACGGGACATTTCAGCATACAGCTGCGAAAATTTTTAATAGTCTTCCACCTGAAATTAGGACTTGTAATACGGCTTCCAGATTTTATTCTTTGTGCAATAACCATTTTATGACCTTGGCCAAGGCGGACATCAAGTAAAATTCCTGCAATTTTTTTATTGCACTTCTTAACCTTATTTTATTCTATTGTATATTTAATCTTTCTGTGCTATACGTGCATAAGAGTATTGTAATTTTGCTTCCTTTGTAAATTAGCATAAAAGAGCCACTTTGTAGAATGCTAATAATTTCCATTATTATTATTATTATTATTATTATTATTATTATTATTATTATTATTATTATTATTATTATTATT
>JAODVM010379090.1:0-10803 GCA_025400095.1 Phenganax marumi
TTTTATTGGGGCCGTTCTGGGGTCAAAATTTTGGCCCCATTTTTGGGGCCAAAATGGCCCCTTTTTTTTTACTGTGAATGTATTGCCCAACTTTGGACATATTAATTGTCTCAATGGGCTGGCTGCATTCTGTATATGCGCTGTCCGAGGGCTACAACGGCAAGCAGGATCTTTAAAACGCTGGTGAAATGCTATCTTCTCTCAAATTTCGTACTACAAATATTTAAACGACTGTCCGTATCAGCTGGTGCTGGGATGGCTTTGCTCGAAACCCACTCGAGTTGAGAATAACTTAAAATTGCACAAGAGATAAATTTTAAAGCAGGCATTCAAGCAAGACACGATAATGATTAATTATTGCCACTAAACTCAAACAGGGAAAAAGGACAGGATGTCTAGTTTCCGCAATAACTGACTCAGCCCTAGCTCAAGAATGAATGCAGGCTATTAACTAAGCTGAACATTTCGCCACAATATGATAAAGGCTGGCCATTTATTATTGTAATGATTTGCCGTAACAAGCGTTAAGTTATCACAAATGTATTTTGCGTACTCTGCGGCAAACTCGATACCAATTTCTGTTGACTCGACAGTTCAATAGTCCAGCGGTTTTCCGGTAGCTTCGGCAAAGATGGAATTTCAACCACTGATCAGTGAGTTCAACGCTTGTCCAACTTCCGGTCGATTCAACGAATTCTCCGTTGTTCTGTGCAGTGTCAAATCTATATGGTTAATCTTTATCATATCTTTATGAATGATGCTGCAATATCGACGGTCAGATCTGCTGACTTACAGTTTTGTATTTGTGTCATTTTTTGTTTCCGAGGAAGCGGAGGGATTGCGGTTGGTTCTGTGCGTAATCATCGGGTGCGAGTAGCTATTGACACGTTCGCCACCCATCTTGCACTTCAACTTGAACAGAGCCAGCAAGCTGCGACGATAATCTTGCAGGCGCAAGGAATACAGCAGCGGGTTTGCGATGAAATTGAGAAGAGCAATTGGCTTGTAGTAGTAAGAAAATGACGTAAGTGTCTCATTACTCCCAAAAGTCATTCTGTTTACATACTCGATTTGTTTACCGACGAACCAGGGGAAAGCAGTGACGATGAGCACTACGTTGAGCATCATAACTGTCTTCGCAACATCTCTTTGCCGTTGGTTCTGATTTTCTGCGTTCGTAACATTGCGTTGAGTACTCAATATTTGAACGATTATGAGTATCTTCAGCACTACTTGAATTATGACCATCACATCCAGAACAGCCATATAGGCCAGATAAAAGGCGAACACAGTGGAACGATTGGATTTAAAATCGATCCAGTTGTACACCAGATTGGTCATACTAAGAGGAACAGCGATGATCCAGACGATTGCACAAGAAAGCAGGACTTTTATTGTTGTCAATATTGCTCGACTCTTCATGGGGTATTTCATGGTCAGGTATATTTGTATCGTCAGTAATGTGAGCATCATAAACGAGGCACTGACACCGAAATACCAAAAAAACTGCATGACGTTTCCTTGCAACATTGTTATTTTGTACTCCATTCTAAACACAAACGATTCAATGAATTGTTGTCCACAAGCTATGAAATCGGCAAATGCAAGGTTTAGAATCGTAATCCAGGCTCCTCGATGCAGAATTTTCAAAGGATCCATGAGAATGGCAAGAATAAGCGTTAGGTTGCATAACACTCCAATCGCAGAAATAATCATCTGCGTCAGAAACCTAATTTTGTCTTCATCCGTAAACCGTCCTGATCCACCCTATGAAAAATAAACGAACCTCAATGAAGCTTAGATTAAAGTGCAAAATACGTCAAGGTGAGATATTGTGCATATTTAAGCGTAACTAGCCAATATGTTGTGTTCAATCATGTGATTCTTGGATTTTAGACGACGGGCAAGTGTGTGAAAATTGGCCGTCAAAAACTTTTCAGTTGTCTTAAAAGGCAGTTTAAGACATAAATATTTGATCGCTTTTTAATTCATTGCAGTATACGCATGCAAACAAATCAAAAAACTCTTTAACAAAATTTTTGGCTTGCCCGTCATCTGGTTAAAAAATCACGTGATTGCAAACAACCTATTAAAGTATTTTCTGAAAAATACAACGTTATGAAGGATTTAACCTTTGCTTGCCTAAGAAACGCAACAATAGAAAGACATTTTCGCGTCTCTCTAATACGGGCATCAAAGACTTAGCACCTTATATTCGTATATGGAGGTACCTTTGTCATACAGTAGGTAAGTATCTTAAAAGTGAACGCTTTTGTCGTGGCCTAATAAAGATAGCGTCTTCCGCAAAAGAGAGATGTATAGCTGCAGAGAGGTTTCGCTGTAGAAGGGCCTATAGCTGTTCGTACTTAATTGTGCCTTAATCAGGGCGATAGTAATAGGGCAATATAAAACGATATCGTCAATCAGACCATTTTCATTCACTGATATTGTTACCGGCTTTTGTTCGGGGATTAGCTCTTCCTTGGGCGAGGACGTGATAACGTTCTCGAAACCTTTTTTTACTTGCAGCGAACTCCAAACACTTTTTACTCTTTTATTTTACGCTTAATCGAACGTTTGCGATTTAATTGGCTGGTTAATGTGTTTCCTTGATCACCGTGAAAAGACTTATTACTTCCTTCTTCGAATTGTATAAATCATCATAAATGTTTTGACTTTAGCCCTATTAGCCTTTTCGGCATTTTGGCCTGTTTATGGCTTTT
The DNA here is from genome assembly GCA_025400095.1 of Phenganax marumi. NCBI lineage: Eukaryota > Metazoa > Cnidaria > Anthozoa > Malacalcyonacea > Clavulariidae > Phenganax > Phenganax marumi. Next base: position 2,724 of record JAODVM010379090.1, read on the forward strand.
TGCCTGACTTCTGGCCTTTTTGGCCTGTCTGCAAAAGCTGTGGCTGTTTTCTGTGCAATAACCTCTATTTATACTCTGAAAATTCGCTCGAACCAATATTCTGCATATCATTTTGATTTTGATCTTTGCGCATAAATTTTCTCCATTTTCGATCAGTTTCACATAAATTCTCGCTTGTACGTATGGGTACGTACAATGTAGGATGACGTGACTTCGTACGTACACGCACGTACATGTACGTACACAAACAAGGCGGAGCCTCGGTGGGAGAAGCTACTAGTGAGATTTGCGAAAGCCAAATTGACTTTGAGAGAGCAATTCATTGTTGCTCAGGTAGTGGTATAGTTAATTGTATAGCAAACGCTCCATGACCTTGCTTACAGATGTTAAAACTGAAATTGGTCTGTAGTTTTCTGGGAGGTTTTCCCCTCCATTTTTGTAAAGTGGGAACAATCGTGCTGTTTTCCATTCATTAGGAAAACAGCACATGTCAATAGTTTGATTAAATAAGTAAGTTAATGATGATGAAACGATAGGAGCTGATATTTTGATGATTTTACAAGAAATTTGGTTAATACCAGTTGCCTTATTGGTTGAAAGACTTGTTAGAACAAAATGAATGGCATCAACAGTAACAGGATTAAACATTTTAGATTCAGATTTGGACGGTTGAATAAATTCTTGAAAATTACGATCACTTGTGCCAATGTTATTTCCTAAATTTGAATTCTGTCCTATATTTGCGAAAAATTTGTTGAAACCTTCAGCAATTTCTTTTGGAGACTTTAAAGTTTTGTCTGGCATTTGAAGATCATTTATTATAGTTCGTTGACCTTTCGTCCTTTAGTATCTGGTTTATTGTTTTCCAGGCTTCCTTTGGATTGTGTTTTTAGTTGGCTATTCTATCTGAATAATAATTAGTTTTTTCCTCTTTTAGATATTTATTGATTTTGTTTCTCATGTGTTTGTAGTTTATCCAATCAGAATATTCCACTCTGTAACCCATTACCGTCTCTGATTCAGGCTAGCCATCGTATGTACATTATATCGACTTTGAATATCTAAAGAATCTCAATTAGAATCAAAGTTACCAGTCAATGAAAGTCGAAAAATCGCGTCGCGTTGCCGAATCGCGCCCGGTGTGTCTGGGCCTTAAGTTCAGTATATATAACTCCTGGAGTTGGTAGTTCAAAAGTTGGATAGCGCTATCCATTAGAGAGTGAATTTTCAATTAACGTTCATAAAATTGGACAAAAAATTAATGAGAAGATATATTGTAATTCTTCTTCAAAACTCAAATATTATAACCATGTGCAATCTCTGACTTTAACAAAGCCAGTTTAATATCTTTCCCAAAAAATCTATCTACCGTTTCCTTAAGATCTGTGGCGACAGGATGACAACGATTCGACTTTTCTGCGCGAAATTTCAACTTGATCAAGCTTTCAATACTGCCAGACGAAAAATGTTCAACATGACTCGGAAATGACACGACCAATTTCATAAAATTGCACGAATCTCGAGTTCTTTTCTTGGTCGACGCCAATTCACTTGCCATCAATTCAGTGTACAATCTTGCAAAGTTTATGGGCTGCAGTGCTCGAAGCCTGAAATTGTAAAACACACATTATAGCTATATAGTGTAAAGGTTCGCTTACACAAGCAATTCTTCTCGTGTTGAACAGATGTGATATTTATTTATTTATTTATTTATACGCACACACACTTGTCTATACATATCAATAAACATAGTTATTTGTCATGTGACCTTAGTAAAAACTTGAACTGACTCAGAGAATCAGTGTTTCTGATGGAAATGTCCAAGTTATTATAGTCTTTCGAAGCGAGGTAGGTTGGTTTATTTTTGCCCCAGTTCCTATTTACTTTTGGGAGATGGAGGTTGTTACATGATCTTGTTTTATGGGAATGGATGTTGCTGCATGTTAGTTGTCAAGTTGAAGTTGAAATCGATTAGTCCATTAGTGCATAAGAGTGAATAAGGAGTTTAAGCTTAATGTTTAAAAGCTACGCCTAATGGCAGAGTCGTTTTTTCTTGGCAGAGTTTCTTTGTCTCTCATCTTTTTGCATTTTCCAGTTCATTTCAAATAGTTATATTTTAACATCCTGTATTAACACAACTAGTTTGGCTCCGCCTCAATATTTTTATATCGGAAATTTTTCTTCGCCCGTCGTTCGTGGACAAACGGAAAGCTTAAAATGGCTTGACCTTGATAGGATTTTTTCAAATGAGGAATTTTTTTTGTTCCTACCAACAAATGAACACACACCCTCCGCACACCCTCAGTGGTGAAAGACATTCGCTTCCTGACGAATGCACCACAGAAGCCTCATATATATTATAAGATATAATTCACCAAGAGCAAACTTCAAATTTCACCTTTTTATTTCTTGTTGGTTCGCCATGTTTGTGAGCAATCTTTGTACCTCCTTTCGCTCTTTGACAACACTGAAAATGGTATAAACGAACTGTCTCTTAGCCTCATTATTAAAAAACTTCATTGGAGTAGCTAATAACGACCACATAGGCTATAAAAACTTTATTAATTTACAACGTTTCGGAGTATAACTCCATCTTTAGGTAAATTGACAAGATGTTAAAAATTGACAAGATGTTAAAATTGACAAGACTGACAAACTGTCAGTGCAACGATTTTTAACACCTTGTCAATTTACCTGAACATGGAGTTATACTCCGAAACGTTGTAAATTAGAAAAGTTTTTATAGCCTATGTGGTCGTTATTACTCCAATGAACACTGAAAATGCCAAAACATGATTTTTGAACACGAGCGTTTCTAAGCGCTAATGCATGGCTCACCAATATAAAACAATTCAAATTATTAGCTTACTTTACCAATTTACCTGGCGTACGATGGCGGGCTTGTGAATATATTTACTCTTGAGTCTTTAGTGCTGAGCAGTTTTTCGAGCTGTTGTTTGCTTGTCAACATCGGAGGTTTCGCTGGAATTTCTTGAAGCATATTCCTGATGTGAACGCGAGTGAGATATTCCTTCGACCATCTATATAAAAGTGCGTTGAGCAATTTATATTTTTCTTATATCCATTCTCGTCTTGTTCATATAAATTACTTGTGAAGGCATATTCATGGGAGATATGGTTTGAAGACTTGATCAAAGTCTTTGTTCTATCTTTTTGTTCATGTTTATGTAAACTTGTGCAAAATAAAGACGTAGCCATTGAAGATATGGTTTGAAGACTGCATCAAAGTCGCAGCTCTATTTTTTTGTTCATATATATGTAAATTTGCACACGATGAAGACATAATCATTGGAGATATGGTATAAAGACATGACCAAAGTCTTTGTGCTATCTTTTTGTTCATGTTTACGCAAACTAGTGCAAGGAGAAGCCATAGTCATTAGAGATATGGTTTGACAACTTGACGAAAATCTTAGTTCAATCTTTTTGTTCATTTTTATGTAAACCTTTGTACTATGAAGACATAGTTATTGAAGATATTGTTTGAAGACTTCATCAAAGTCTTTTCTCTATCTTTTTGTTCATGTGTATTTAAAGTTGCGCAGAATCTCCAATGTCTACAGTGGAGATATGGTTTGGATGTTTATTGATACCCAACGAAACTGCAACCTACGTTCTCAAGTATCGCCGTTGTTGGTTTTTAAATAGGACTTCAGCTTTTTTCCATAGCATAGCTTTCTTTCGTTTGACAACCTCTTTATAAGCGCCAAATGCGATTTCTTTGCATTGTCCATGCATGACGTCTTCCAAAACCTCTCTCATCACCACCGCTGACATCTTGATAAAACTTTGCGCCGTCAGTTGTTTTCGTATTTCTCTGAAAAAAGGTTTTTGGAAAATTTAAAAAATGTCGAACGCTGCATGTGTCAAGGTCAGGAGTTCTACATATAGCTACTTGCAACGTTTACGTCATTTTAGGAAATATTGCAATATATGTTGTTAATCGTCTGAAAAGCCGCGTACAGACGGACAATTTTTCCTTGACAAGTTTCATTGACGACATCACTCGCTCGTGTGTACAGTGAACAAGTTCATTGACAAGTGTTCTTTTTCATGATAAAACGAGTATAAACGAGTGAATCCCAAAACATAAATTTTGAAACTTTAATAAATCAAAACAGTCGCCCCGAATATATTAATAATCCGCATAGCCCTACTGCACATTAATTGACTTGTCAAGTTTTCCTTGTTGGCCGTACACACGAGCAACTTTTCTTGTTCAAAAGCTAGCATGACTAGCTTTTGAACAAGGATACTTGTCAAGGAAAAATTGTCAATTTTTTACCGTACACACGAGCAAATAAAACTTGTCAAGGAAAAATTGTCCGTCTGTACGCGGCTAAAGTCTCTCTGTTTTTTCTATGAATTTTTTGAAAGTTTTCCAAACTGTCTCTAGTCGTCCCAAATTCGCTCCAGACATTAACAATCGATCGTTTTGCACGTTACATTTATTTTCAGGTGATAAAAATATATTTCAAAATTTGACAGGTTCACGTTATAATAATAATTTTACGAAATTTTCAGGGTTTTTTTCAAATCATTCCAAATTTCGTACGCACTAACAATCAACATATTTGCCCAAAAAACTCCGAAAAGGTTTTCTAAATTTCGCATGATCTGAGTCACAAATTTAAGCTTACTTTTTTGTTTCTTTAGCTACAGAAATTAACTCGTTCTTCATAAAATCTCCGATGAGCTCATTGACAACAACAACAGAAACACGAGCTCGTGATTCAACTATAGCACGTCTCTTTCTACAAAATACATATTACAGTGACATATTAATAAACCAAGGACCCTTCACACAAGTTATCAAACTTATTTCCCGTACGTTCTCCTGTCACTAACGATTTGCGTAGCATACGTGCCTTCCAATTACCTGTGATTAAAACCGATAGATTGTTAAAAACATTATATTAAAGAATTCTCCTAAGCATAATGTTTTGCAGTTTAACCTTGTAAATACATAATTTTACATAACTATACACATACTTGTAATTCTCACTTATAAACTTTAGATTTAATCCTTATTCTCATAATTGTTATTGTTGTAAAGTAACACGCAATGCAGTCGTACTCGGCTGCAAAGTGGTTTCTTATTGAACCTATCTATCTATCTAACTTTCTATCTATAGCTCAGTGGACTTGAACTATACAAGAATGACAGCGTCTGACATGCTTGTATGGTGAAAGTGTTTGTTCTGTCTTTTTATTCATATTTATGTCAACTTGTGCACTATGAAGGCATGGTCATTGGAGATATGGTTTGGAGACTTGACCAAAGTCTTTGGTCTATATTTTTGTCTACTGGGGCCGGTTGTTCGAAAGGTGGATAGCGCTATCCATTGGATAGTGAATTTTTCAGCATTCATAAAATTGGACAAAACATGTCGAAACTTCCATTTTGGTCAACAATGTAAACACTAGAGACTTTAATATATCGTTACAAGTCGTAACACTATGTTATAACGATCAGTGAAAAATTTTACGTAGGCTACAAAAAATCACTATCAAGTGGACAGCGCTATCCACCTTTCGAACAACCGGCCCCTGATGTTCGTGCAAGGTGGCACATATACACAATACGTTGTTTTTAGTCATGTGATTTTGAGGTTTAGATGACGAGCAAGTATGTTGAAAATGGCTGTTTAAAACTTCTCAGACCCCGTTCACACGGTACCGGATTCGCATGGTCACGATATTAAATTGAGCAGTTTCGAGACCAGTTTATCTCGTAAATTTATGATAATGTTGCAGAACTTAATAACAACTAATCCTAGAAAAAGTTGTTCGAACGAAACAAGGCGCATAGTGGCTAAAGTCGATGACGTGACTATGCGAATCCGGTACCGTGTGAACGGGGCCTCAGTTGACTTCAATGACAGTTTACGACATAAAGGTCTCATCACTTTTTAATTCCTTGCAGTACACGCCGCTCAAAGGGGAATATCGTCAACAAAGCCGTTGGCTTCCCCGTCATTTGGTCAAAGAATCACGTGATATCAAACAGCCTATTACCTTTTTGCTTCAACCTCATTCCTCACACATTCCTTGGCAATTTCTTTCATGAAAATCGACAATGATTCACTTAAGAACTTCTCAGCAAATGTTTTCGTAATTTGACGTTCCAGATTAGCCTAAAAACCGAAAGATAAGCTGTTGGTTGTTACCGTTTGAAAATGCTACATCACTTTCGCACAAATAGATTAGGTTTTTTCAGACCTCGCGAATAGCATCTTCGCTAATGCCTTTGACCATCCCATTCACAGCAGCGTCGAGTAAATTCACGCATGTACTTTCAATTGCCTGGGTTAAAATGAACAAATCAAAAAGTCAAGTTTAGATCATTATTTTGATGCTTTCCTTTGAATTTGTGCGAGTAGATACGGCGCACATCTAGACAAAAGTGTTGATGATCAAAAAATGCTCATCAGAGATGCGCCTTGCAAAGGTGTAACTAGCAATGCCATTTGATCCTGCATTACTAATTTTCAAAAAGTCTCAATATTCATTTTTTTAGAAATTCATTGTCTTTGCATTAATGAACTGAAGGCTGATTTTCATATCAGCATCAAAGTTTCACCTTATTAAAAACTACTCGTGGGTCATCTGTTGCCACTGCTACGGCAGGACTCCGCTGCTCAGGATGTACAGGAGACTCACAAATATCATGAGGAGACTTGGGTTCCATTGCATCTGGTGTAGCTTCTAACATCCGTACAAGATTAGGTAGACCGATGTATCGTCCATTGACATCAAAACTAGACAGTGGTTCGTGGATAGGCCGATTCGACAAGGGAGAACCATTCACCACCTGTTGATACAAAAAAAAACACTCGGTCGCTTAAAAACGAACTATTACGAGTACTGCACAAGCTCTCCGGAGTAGAATGAACTGCGATGGCAGTGCAGGGGGGTCGTGAGTGGGGGGCAAGGGGGGTCATGCCCCTCCCCAGCTTTATGTTGCGTCGGAAAATTAGAAGATTTTCTTCATATTTATTTTGTCGGAAATATTTAGAGCTATGAATAATGAAACATATATGTTGAAACTAATAAAGTAAAGTATGTATGTATATGCATGTAAAAGTAACTAGATAACTGTATGTCGGAGAATATGTCGGAAAATGCCTCGTGCTGTCGGAAAAAAATTACCCTTGGCCACCCTTAACATGACCACCCCACGACGCCCCTGTGGCAGTGAAGAGCTCCGATCAAAGAGAAACTGCACAGCCAGTTGGCAAAAGCAAGTCGACTAGCAAAGGTAGAATGATACCATACCTCTCCGACTGAGCAGTTTCTTTTACTCTCAATCACGTTTGCTGCCCGTTTCAGAAGAAAAACTGTTTCGGGATCCGTGAAAGATGCTTTTGAGAACAACACAGTGTCTTCACTCGTCGAGAAGTTATAATGAGAACAGAAACTAGACGTCTAGGAAAAAGAAATAGAACATCATATAGTTTACAACTTACATCAATGAAGATGAAGTTTTTGCACGAAGAGATAAATATCACTAATTCTGCGAAGAACTCATATACTATCCCTAAGCACCATCTCTGACCTGGATATAAGCACTGTACACCAATGAAGATAAGGTTTTTACGTAAGAAGATATATTACATTTATTGTTCAATTGACTCAAATATCATGAATATGTACAATCCCTGACCTTGATATATGTAACCGTTTTAAATCCATACAGATGAAGGTTTTCCATAAAAGATTAATTGCAACTTTTCTTTACATGACTCATGCTATAAATAGATACAATCCCTGACCTTGATATAAGCACTCTAAATCAATAAAGATGAAATTTTTGACACAAGATGATATACAGCAAATTCTTTATTAAATGACTCAAGCACTATAAATACGCGCAAATCCAGCATCGTAAGAATGAATACTTTGATTACGAAGGTACAGGGGGGGTGGACAAAAAAGTGGCCTAAACAGTGGCTGAACAAAAATCAGACTTTTTTGTCGACAGCATTCAAGAAATTCAAAACCATTTCAGAAGCAGTCATGGTCCTAACCAGATAGTCCATGTTGCTGTCCATCTGCT
>JAODVM010379201.1:0-10801 GCA_025400095.1 Phenganax marumi
CGCCAGTTATCCACTCTTTCACATCGTTCAACACGAGAAAAATCGCATCGAAAATCGCCCGTGTGAACTAGCCTTTAACGCCGAGTTTGCAACAGCAACAGACAGCTGTGTTGTCGTAATGTTCTGGGCATCAATCGATTCCATCAAATCACCGGGGTCACTTAAGGCCCGTTTACACGGGCGATTTTCGCTGTGACTTTTCGCCTGCTGAACGATGCAATAGAGTGGATAACTGGCGAATATACTTGGTCGAACAATTTTGCCAATGCACTCGCCAGTCAACGTACTCGATTACATACGCTAAAAGGAAAAAAATCGCAGCAAAATCGCCGGTGTAAACGGGCGTTTTAAAACAGTCTCGCGACCTGAACACGCGTCTGGAGGTAAAATTTGGCTTCCAACGATCATAGGCAAGTCCTAATGGAGGTCGCGCTCCAAGTATTTTTAGTTCAATGCTACAACCGGAGGTTGAATGGCGTCAGCTGATTCGAATTGACAAGAATAGTGTTAGATGACTCGAACTCATACTATCTCGGCTACTGCAACCGGTTCATTGTAACTATTAAAATGTTCACAAATGGATACATTAATGAGAGATTTCTTGTAGGCATAGTATCTATTATTTGACCCAGCATCATACGAAGATTCAAATGCAGCCCTTTCAAATAATAAGCAGCCTTACACCCAGGTGCTTCGGTTTGCCTTAGTAATCGCGGGCACCGCGGCAGACGCGTCCGCTCGCGCGTGGATACCTCACAACTTTTCTCACTTAGAATATTTCTCGTCACAAGTGTTCATCTTTCCAATTCCTCCATTTTGTCCTCAGTTGGTCCTTCACTCCATTTTGTTCAAAAATGTGATTTATACTTTCATAACTTAATTCCCATAAGTCCGACTTACTCAAGTCAAACGTGTTTGCAGCGATGAGATATTCGTTCGACAATGGTGATAAAAATACTCCTTTGTCGTCTGTCTAAATACCAAAACCACAATACTATGTTAAAACGCTACAAAGTACAGATGAGTCTAAAACCGGTCAACAGATCCTCTGTGATCTGTTTAAGAAAAGACGAACTACCAAGCAAACAAGCACAGCCACAAAACATACTTGCTACTCTGACGTGCAATCACATGCGTCATCAATTAGCTAATTGGCACACGTCAAAAAATTCATTTGAAACTATGCAGCCACCGAGAGAGGTGCAGCAAAAAATGTCTGCGAAGTTTGTGGTGCTGTGACACTGTTAAAAGGAAAATAACTGCGTCGATTTAAGTAAGAAGTGAGGCAAAGGGAGTAAGAAAAGCATTCAGGAGGTTGGCTAGAGATTTTAGCCTCAGAGAGGATGTTGTTTATAAGATGGCTAGCAATTGGTGTGTTACCAGACCTTGTAAGTTCAATCAACAAGCCAAAAGTTTAGGGCCAATTCCAGTGTTTATAAAAAAGAACAGAAATGAAACATTAACGTACAAAGTAACAAGCACAAAATCTATCAAATTGTTTTTGGACATTACTTTTAACCTCACTTGTGCAGACTTTTAGGTTGCGTGTGAAAACAAGTGCTGATTTGCCATTGCAGTTCCACTTTTTTTTGAAAGACAGCAGGTGGACTTAAACTTATGGCCTGTAGCGTATAAGCTAAACGTAGTTCTTCTTTAAAGGCACTCACCTGTGCCTATCTGGGGCCGGTTGTTCGTACGCCGTGTAGCTTAAACGGTGGATAAGTTCAAAATAGAAATCGTGTTTGTGTATTCCTTGACTGACGAAATTGAAAGCTTTTTTACAGGATACAATAATTCTCTATTTACCTGTAGTTTCGTCACATAAGATTTGACTTGAAAGTTTTAGAACATGTGTGAGAGTGTTTTTGAATTCAGACTTATCCACCGTTTAAGCTAAACGGCGTACGAACAACAGGCCCCTGGGCGAGAAGTGAAGTAGGGGGGGAGGTGGTCTAGGAAACCGTTTAGACATAGAGGTTTCATTGAAACGGCTTTTTTGTAAAAAACTATTTTGAGATCATTTTGCCGAATTTTCTTTCAAAACGGTACGTTTATTTTGTAATTAGCATTTACTTCACAATACCCGGAACAGGATAAACGTATATATCTATATGTAGCATGTGCTGTCATAATTTCTGTACGAATTCAATTGATTTTCTGGTTGTAGTGAATTAAGTAATCAGCAGCAGAATTGCATTTCAAGAAACCCAATAAATCCCTATTCTTTTGTTTCTTTGTTCAAAAAGAAATAACATGAGAAATGTTCCTTAACAATAAATTTTTGAGTGACGTTTATTAGACAAGAATTCATCCCTCATCTAATATTCAGGACATCCCTCATTTCAAAGTCAATTTGTATTCAGAATCACTGAATCAGACTTCACGAAAAGTCTCCATTGCAATCTTTATTTTATTCCTTCGATGATCATGTGCCTTTCACTGCACCTCTCTCTGTTTTCGAATACAATAATATCCATCAAAACTGTGCGCTCACTAATAGTAATAACATACATACATTGTTTTCCCTTCGCAAATGCCAAGTGGCATTATTATGCGGTACCGACGCAACGATAGTCGTATACAGCTAATTAATGGACATGCACACGGCTTGTGCGTGGTGGGTTTTTGCTAAGTCTCGGTGATTATCGACAAGCTGCAGGTGGCAATAGTGATTGCAGTTTTGTTTTTAAAAAATGCAGTGCATCAAGCTTTACTTACACAAATGACAACAGGATATTGATTTTTCTTGCAATCCTTAAAATGATGATCATCATATGAATCAACTGTGCGACACTTCACATTGGAGGTCAGACAAAGCTCTGAAGAAACACAAATAAAATTCACACTTAGCCCAACGTAAAATCGAATTAACAAGATCGATCTCAGATCGATCTTGCAGCGTTTTCCGTCTGCGTTCGCACTACAACTACACAATACGCGAAACGATATCGTTTCCTTGACAAGAAAGTCGCCGGTGGGTATGGTACTTAAAAGGGTATCTTAAAACTTCTTGAGTTCCGATTTCATGTGTCTAAATTCAGTTTTGCACTGCGTCCAGTCACAGTATATGCCATTTTTAAATTAATATCGCTAGTTTTTCGATAAATATCGGCGTTTTTGTGCGTGACATTTAGCGATCTATCTGAGATCGATCTCAGACCATTTTTTAAACGGGCTGACTGAGATCGATCTGAGGTCGATCTCAAACTTTTAACGACGGTTCACACTTAGCACGCATCACCTCAGATCGATCTCAGATCGATCTAAACGACTAGTGTGAACAGGGCCAAAAAGAAGTTATAAAGATGGACAATAACCAGCCAAATGATGTTGGAGTTTGAGGATAATCCTTATTCCGACTGAGTCAAAACGTCATAAAAAGTCAACACTTTTGAGTATTTTCTTTGTGATGCTTTGATAAGAATTTATAACAGTTTCACAGGATTCGTGAGCTCCAACAAAAAAGTTCGAAAAAGTAATAAATGTTCTCAAAATGGTCGCGTGGTTACCAAGTATGGTATTGCCATTTCTTAGTAAAAATAATACCGCCCTTGATAACCACGCCGTCATATGTAAAACAAATGTAGTTTTCTGTCTAGTCGGGGTTCATAAGTCCCGTGAAACTGGTAAGAAACAAGGGTTTTAATTGGTTTTAATCGAGCAAAATTTTGTCAGACACACAGTTTTCGTTATCTAAAGAGTGCAGAGGTTCTGCAGATTGCATTGCTAGTACAAGGTTATAACGAGAAATTGGCAGATATTTAATCTAAGTGGCAAAAGCGTTTACCCTGATGAGTAAAATCGTCTGCCTTCACGCAGAGTAAAATAAATAAGTATACAGCACGGAGTCTGTTGCTATCAGTGGGTCAAAAATTGACCTTATCAGTAGTAATCATGAGAAAGAAAAATATGCAGAATTAAAGTTGATCTAAGCGTAGGCTAAGGTGTCTCCATGAGAAGTATAAAATCATCTGATGTATAGTCAGAGTAAACTATATAAGTACAACTATATAAGTACAGTGCTTCTGCACTAGGGCGCACTAGTACTCGATAATTTAACACAAAATAATGTCGTTAATTCACCAATTAAATCGGAATACCGAAGAGTCTCGAAAGTAGCCGCCCCGGCTACTCTCGAAATTAGTGACATTAAGGGGGGGGGGGGCTACCTTCAGAACGCGCTTACTTTCGGGATATTCTTTTCGGTATTATTTACACGTTCTATTCCACGTCATTCGAAAGAAATAGTTATAATATGCTAAATTATTACATTTATATGTTATACTTCTTACAACTTAAAAATTCCTTTTTTTAGGGCGGCTACTTTCGAGGGGGCGGTTACTTTCAAGGGGGCGGGTACTTTCGGGATTCACTAGTAATTGCTACATAAGGCGGCTACTGTCGAGACTCTACGGTAATTTACCCAATGGAATCCGTGAGTCTATCATAGCATTAACCAACTCCTTGTTTCCACCTTTATCAGGATATACACAAGTGCCATGACCAATACGATCTGGTTTGAACTTAAGTAAAGTTAAAGTTTCAGCAATATTGGGAACCTATATTAAAAATACTTGACATTAGGTGCATATTATACAAAAAGCGCAAGACAATCTGTTGCATAAAGGATTCTGTAGCAATCTACGCAGGGATATGGCCGTCACTGAACTGGCACAACACCGTAACACTGAGTTCACGTAGTTGACTTCTACTATACCGGGGCCGCTTGTTCGAAACTGGATTAGCCTTAACCCAGAGTTAAAACTTAGTCAGTTTTTTAGTTTCTATCTTTCAGTATGTCTTTTTATTTCAAATAATCCAGTAAGGATTTGGGGAAAATATCTCCAACTTTATGCCTGTACAATAAAGTTTGCTTCAAAATTTACGTAAACCCAGCTAGGCCAGCCAGTTTTTGAGCAACCGGCCCCTGGTCTTTTCGCACCCTAACTCCATATTTGACTTCTTTTCCCTGGCTTCAAAAGGGCGCCGCCGCCCAAGAAGTAAATAGTTTGCACGGCACCTCTGCAACATGAAAAGCTAACTTCAAGCCAGCAGCTCTTGCTCTTGATAAACAAGGAAGAAACTGAGCTGCATCGCCAACCTGGAATTAAAGATGTATACAATCAAAATTGCTCTACAAACTCTAGCAAAGTTTGTTTTGACTGATAAAACTCGTAAACAATTAAATAAGTCAGCTCTTTTCGTTGTTTTCTGTGTTGTTTGTCGCTTTGTAAACATTCTACTTTGATCAAAATGTGCATTAGCTATATCTATGACATCGCATATATATGCAAACGGATAAAATTAATTCAAAGACGTCATAATCATGGTGGTAAAGCCTGGTTTCCATATGGTCGTAACTGTAGTAAACATAGAGTCACGATCTTTCTTATCAGCCGAAATAGAACAGTTTCAAATGAGTTATTAGCAAAGCAAGTATTAGTAAACATTGTGTATGTTTTCTACAAGATTTACTGCTAAGAAGATAGAATACTTTGGTTGTTCAAAGACATCGTGACTCTTCGTTTACGACAGTTACGACCATATGAAAACCAGGCTTATCTAACTGTCCCTCTTCACTTCGCGTGCACGCTTTAATAATTTCTATTACAGAAAGAAATATTGCATAAGAAAAGCCTCAAACTATAAACAAATTTCCAGTGCAAGGTTAATTTACTTTGTGTAGTAATATTACAATCTACTGTATAGTGTATAAGTAAAATAAAAATTAATAAGTTAAAACTAAGAGGAAAAAAAATTAAATTTGTACTCGAAAATATTCAAGAACTAGTATATTCGTAGCTAGTATATTCGATGCCACGTAAATCAGACGAAACAAGAGCATTCATGCTCATAAAAAGATAGTATATGCGAATCCTGTCACCTGCAGGTGTACAGACTGGCAATTTTATTAGGCTCCGTTTACACGGGTGATTTTTGCTGTGATAGAAAACTCTGTTAAAACGATCCATGCTGCAGGGTGATTTCCAGTTAAACATTTTTGACGCCCACTCTTACGTATACGCACGTATTACGTACAAGCACGAATTAAAAGTACACGCACGAAGTAAACGTGCACGCACTACACGTACACGAATGTATCAAGTACACGCAATCTTATGTACACGCACGAGTTTAATATTGTATGTGCAAGTCAAAACCAGTGGTCAAAACGCGTAACTGGAAAGCAGCCTTACCTCGTGTATTAAAGTCGCGTAATAAAAAAACATCCTCTCTGACAATTTCAAAACGTCGGTTCCGTTTATATTCCAATTTTCAATGTATAAACTTTATGAACGATTTGATGTTAAATACTTCAACTAAACTAATATTTAAAACACGACGAGGAATTATGATACAACACGAACTGCGACTGCGAGTGTATTAAACGGCTTAAAAGACGACCACACATGTTTACTAGTAAACTTATTTTGAAAAATACCTTAGTACAAGCCGAGAAAATCAAATCTAAATTAAAGATGATATTTTACCAGACACAAAACCTACGACATAGAAGTGATTTCCTTTGTCTTTTCATAAATTATCAACGAGTTTTTTTAACGAAAACTAAACTCTGCCTCGAAACACAATGTGGATTCGCAGAAGCATGAGATATATTTAGGTAAACTGTTTGTTGTTATGTGCAAACCGGGCTGCAAGCAAGTTGCAGTAAATACTGAATGTATCAGATAAAGCTCACTCACTTTTGGATCACCACTGAGATCAACACCAACAACCAGTCCATTAAATTTCTCTCGTAGCTCAATAGCAATATCTACAGTATCCTCCGCCTCACGCATGCTTTGACGACGATCGATAGACAACAAAAACCTTGAGAGAAATATGGTGGATAGATACAATATTGACCATTGAATGGCAAACTTACTGTTGCACAATCGATTTTGCTGTCAGGGTGGGATTCTTCTATCCTAAGTTTATAGTCAAATCTTACAGGACCCACCAAATACTATCATAAAACCACAGTATAAGGATTAAGGAGAGACAGTAGTGCTACTTACATCGGAGCCTTAGTTTTTGTCCTCGTGCATATCGCATAACGCATGTTTCGCAGCCAGCAAACTGCATGATCTACAGCATGCTGAACTGGCTGGTGGCAGCCAGTATACTGCATATTTTTCCATAAAAATACGAGGACACATTGCGCCTCTAGAAGGCTCTATAGTGTCCCTCCCTATACTGTGATGAAATAAGGTACAAGTACGCCAAGTGATTTGACCGTGAACAAATAGCCTGACACAAGAAATAGGGTAGAAATCCATTTCCCTGTATTTAATCACTTCTTTCTTCTTTTTCCTGATAGAAGTTAGATAAAACTTTGTAATAAGGTCTGATGGGTAAAAATGCAGGTCTAGTGCAAATTTGGAAACAAAATAGTTTGTGTTTCTTGAGATAACAAATATTTCATAACGAGAAATAGATTTCTATTTGGCAACTAGCCCCAGTCTGTTTGCGTGATTTCAGATCACCCCTTTTTTTTAAAAACCATTCCAAAAAAATTCATCATGTTCATGACCATAGCAAACAACAAATTTCTTAATCTTTGGAGTTATAAGCGTACAGTACGTTGTACTGTACGAGATCAAAAATGAGATTAAAATTCCCTGATGCTTAAAAGTCCGTCGCGAAAAACAAGTACTTTCCAGTCGCCTTTCTTCAACCATGTCGTTCCTCTCTGGAACTGTGGGTTTAAATCGTTTTTGGCTAGAAAGTACTTACGTTTAATGAAGATTATTTTTGATGTAAATATGACTTGTAGCTACTTGGTCCTTACATCAAACTTGTTCATGTCACAGGGATTAAGTTGCGAATAACACATGCGTATTGCTTGTTGCTTCTTAAATTTCTTTCACTTTTCATTGACAATAGTAATGGCTACCCTTGGATGCTCAATCGTATAACTTCTATTGAAGCATTAATTTTTGTATGGTTCAGAAATGGGTGGTGCTCAAGAAATTGGCATGTCTTCATTGCAAGTTACTATTAATGTAAATACTTAAATTCTATTTTGTATTGTAATGTGTCTGTTGCTCGAAACGGGGAAGTGCTTCGCATGGGAACATGAGTCCCGTTCGCACTCTTGCCACTTGGCCTGATCCAATAAAATTATGAAGAAAAAACGTTACGGAGCTACGAAGTATAATGAAGAAAAATGTACAACAGATATTGACTCTGTGGCGCCACAGACACTGGTTTCACACTGTCGCGGTCATTTATTGTTTTATAATTACAGTGTTTATGTAATTTAGCTATAGGTACATCTGCTAAGATATGCATGTAAACTTTTAAATAAAAACCAAATGAAACGAAATTCTCAAACATGAATAATTCATAAGCAACACACAACAGAAATCAGCAACCGTAACGTAGTCTTGATACCACGTCAATAAATTATCACAACTTTCCGGTTGATTTATTACTGATAAAAGTTTAGCACAGTATACTGATTTCATTCCGTTTTCCCACCTTACAACAATTTCAATAGTTCTTGTTGTGTCTGCGATTGTCCGAAGAACTGTTTCCACATAAGACTTTTTTGTGATTTCTACACAAAATGAAAGAAAAAAACATATAACTGCACCAGTAGCAGTAATTTTAGTTCATGAACAACTTATTGCTAATAAAGTCCCTACTTTTAAGTCAATACACTGTAAAGCCTACTTTTAAGACAGTTACATAATAAACCCTACTTCTAAGACAATTACATTATAAACGATGTTATTACCAATAAATCCTGTAAATATATCGAATAAACACAGTACACCTATAACGTACTCTTCAATCTATGTAAATTAGATACACGGTTCTGGTACCTGAAGTTTCCTTTTATATATGACCTTTTTTCACCGTTGTAAAACTTAAGTTGGAAGGCTGAAGTTTGTTGCCAAGGTTGGAAGCTTTTTAAAACTTAAATAATACTGAAAAGTATTAAATCATCTATCCATCTATCTAGAGCTTCGGCGCGGTGCACTTCAAATTGATGTACAAAGCGCTCCAGCGCATGCACAATTGGTAGTTACTTCAAATTGAAGCCAAATACTTCTGTTTGTTGTTCAATCCATGTTTACTATTCAGAGTAAACACTTCCCGCACTAGAAGAAACTATAATAGTGGTGCGGGAAGTCCTCATGACTAAAACCTCCCAAGTAATTTACAAGAAGCAAGACTAAAATTTCGCCTCAAGCTTTGTTTTCAGACCACTAGTGCTTACTATTCGCTTCGTTTGCTCTAGGGGTGCTTCTTAACTCCAAGTAACGAACACCGTCTTCATGAAATTCGTGAATAACATCTCTTGTAATCTAAAATTACACCAAACTGTCTTTCAAGACAATTTAAACAAGCAACTCCGCGAAGGCGAGTTTAAGCTTCACGTTTAAATTACGAAAAACGGCAAAGTCGTTTTTCTTGGCAGAATTGCTTCGCTCCTCGTCTTTTTACATTTTCCACCGAGCTATACATTAGTTTATTATTCTCATTATTCCGTCTTTATATTGGCTAATTTTTCTCCGCCTGTCGTTCGACGTTTCTCTTGAAACGCAAAGCATAAACTCTCTATTATCGGGACGAAGTGGATGTGAATATTTCCCTGTGTTCACAGACCCTGAGGCGAACATTTTCTTTGACTGTTAGCGGCTGTTATATCATTTCAAAACAGCATGCCTCTGCCAGATACGGCACTGCCAGCTATATGGAATATTATCAGTATGTTTTCTGCTTTCAAAATGAGAAAACGAGACTGTAGGAGACAATAACAGACTCTCAATAACAGACCTCTACTCTGTATCAAAGCATAGAATACAACTATTGCGATTGTCGTATAGCGCAGCAGGCTTCAATTTAAACCAAATTGCAGATCATACTAGGCATTCAGATATCAACCTTCTAAAATTTGCGTATGTTATCAGCTATATAAAACGCTCCGAACTCATTTTTGACTACTTCTGCCATAAGAGGGGGGGGGGGGGTCTGCATGTCTGCTTGTCACTTTGTTTGCTTGGTTGGTTGTCAGTTTTTGCATGTGGTACATGGAAATTGTTATTTAAATGCCTGATATGTTACAAATAAGAACAAACCCCCGCCTTGATGTACTGCTGGTGTTATACGTGCATGGACATCTGACAGTTTTTAAAGTACAGCTGATGGCCAAGGCACGTATTATGTCACAAAAGGCCTGAAATAAATCTACACTTAGTACTTATTCTTACCATTGATAGAGCTTCATGGTCATCTGCCAACATATGAACAATCTTGAATATCATAAAAGCTCTAAAAACAAACCAATATAAATCTCCCTAAACTGCATGTGACAAAAGGAAACAAAATTCACACACTGTTATGTTTAAACAGAAAACGTTGGTAACTCATCCACGTTTGAAAGTTTTTTCGTTAATTGCTGCCGCGCATCAGCGCGGAAGCACACTATTCTTGACGCTCCTCCAGAGTGCACCCGCCCCACTCTTCCGCGCGACCTATATATTGTCGAAATCTCGATTTTTCTCTGTTTGTCTGTCTGTTTGTAACACTTTTCCGGGGGGTTTTTTTACGGAATGAGGGGGAGCGGATCATTCGCGCATGTGTCTTCCAGGTGCTTTAGTAGAAGTGGGAAAAATACAAAAAAAGTTCGGAAACGTTGCATAATAAAGCGAAAATCATTCAATACATGGCTAATTTACATATTGCTGGTAATTTACATCAAGGCGATGAAAATTTTAGTGTTCAATCTAGAGGCAAGCAATGTGCTTTCATCAACACAAGCTCTGTTTTCTGATGCTTTATAAACGAA
>JAODVM010379312.1:0-10800 GCA_025400095.1 Phenganax marumi
ACAGACATAGACTCACACGGAGCTGTCTTGCATGAGTAATACTCAATAGCTGGGATTTAACAGTGTGTGGCGGGTAATTAAAGATGTCAGAAACTCTGCACTCTCCTTGAGGTCTCTAGTTTATGTTTGGTTTTGATTTCCAGTAAAATAAAATGACGATTATTTTAAATACGAGCGGAGTGAACTCATTTTTCCGCGCTCAAAATGATGATTTTTGAGAATTCAATGGATTTTCCACGGGTTTTTTGTTTTCTAAACATTGTAACCCCCAAGAAAGATATTTTGTCGATGGAAAAGAGAACCTCCATGAGCTCCCCCTGATCACTCATGTCTAAAATAATCAGAAGATGTATAGTTTTGCTGGAAGGCAATACAAATCCCCATGAAGCGTGAAACTACACTACCCGCATGGCCCAATGAGACCTGAAACGGTACGACATTGGTGTAATGAAGCCATAAACAGCACAAATTGACTAACGAAGCTTGCAAGAGTACCACGTAGTTCACTGAATCATGAAAGGCACTGCGTGATCCAATGACGCCTCCAACGGCACCAGATTGGTCAAACCTGAATGAATTGTACGCACCTTTTTTTTAGAAATTTAAGGAGGGCGACGTGTCCGGCGTGTTTTCAGTTTTTGGATTATCTTTGTACAAAAGCCCTGCTAAGAACGCGAAGAACAAAGTCGAATCACCTAACCCTCATGCAAACCAGGAAAATTCGTGGTATGCAAAATCTTTAATGACCTAACGCGCTCAAATATACCGAACGTAAGGTATCTTAGAATTTCTTCGGTGTATTTTTTGTTCACTTTTGCGTGAGGTAGGGTGTCAGTTAACCCTTTTCGTTCTTTAATTTAAAAAAACCCATGAAAATTGCTATATTTTTTGACTAAAAAACCTGTCGCGTAGAAAATTTGGAAAACAATCAATAATTCGCATCAGATTGATGTAGTTACTTGTTTTACAGTTTTGAAAAATAATTGCTGACAAAAAATGGGAAATTGTCGAAAGACAGCGATATAGTGCACCTTCACACTGACTTGTTGTTATGGAAACAAGACTTCTTATTTTTGAAAGGTTGAATCGTTTTCTTTTTCGAGGTTTAAATACTGTTAATAACCATGAAATTTGACGACAACGTTGGTATAGTAGCACCAGTCTTGTGGTCAAACTTCATGGCCATAAGATTTTTATAATTCTGCTTGGCGCAAACAACAAGCTTTGCAATAAACGCAAGCTTTGCAATAATAAAAATACGTGGTGTATCCTCAAACTGACGCTTATATTCATGGCCATACTTGACAAATAGAAAATAAGTGACAGGCACTTAATAAAAAGCAGACGTTATAAGCTGGCTCGGCAGAGAACCACCTCAAGCGAAACACTCTTTTTTTAGCAGTGTTACGAGCGAAATCCTGCAGTGTTTATTGAATAATCCGCGCAACACTCTATAACATTGTAGTGAACATTATTCTTAGCCCGGTGAAGTTTTCCGGCTTTCAGACAATCTGTTTTTATGGACTATGCTGTAACTTAGCTAAGAAATGATATTGCAAAAGGTGATAATTGGATATAAGAGGATTACTTTTTCAATGTTGGGGCATGTTTATGTTTCCGTGATAAAAAATCACCATTCTAGATAATCGCCTTTTCTGATATTTCACTTAAGTGGATTTAATCCTAAATCTCAAAACAGTGCTGTTCGGAAATACAGATTTATAAGTTGCGTGTTTGAGTGTTTGCTTTGGTGCTGTCCCGCCTTCATTTAATCTCATAAGAACTGTATTTTGTCTGGATACTCCTTGTACTTATTGAGGAGCATTCTCTGTCTAGAAAAGACTATTTGATTGGCTATTTTGCATGTTTTGTTTGAATCCCCATCAATACCTACCCATGCAAACAGTGAAGATCTATTTACAAAAGTACATTAAGAAATGCTTTTGATTTATTTTTTTCGCCCAGAATATTAGCTTCTTACTTATTGGACAACATAGAATGGCGGAGGGACAGAGCTCTATATCGGTCATAGTACACAATTCGCACTTTTTCAAAAGTGTTTCCTCGCCTAAGGAGTTTGTTGATGATTTTGACTCAAAACTAATTAACAGTCAGGGTTGGGATTATTGGTCAGGTTTTTATTTCGTCTACATCCTCAAAAACTGATGTCAGTACTTCCGCTTGACTGGTTGTTAATGTGTTATATTCTTTGTAAGAAAAACATCGTACGAAACAATAAATATATTTTGACCAAAGCCTACGGACCGTTGTGCATGAGCATATGCCACAGGCAAGTTGATGAATCTTGGCAAAATTCGTTTGACAATTGTGTGCGTTCTACTACAACCTGTATAGCTGAAAATGAGGTTTTCATGGCTCACCGCGTTCTTTTGTTGTCCTAACTGTTCGACAAAATTGTATAATTGGCGGTAATACCCGATTGTAGGTTGATTCCTAAGATTACAAAGTAATTTACATTGGCGGAGGTATGCAGTCTTTCAGTGCTTTTTATTTAATATATGTTTTTCAAACACCTAAAAACGCAGTTGGTTGCTGAAACAAATTATTGTCAAGTTTCCGGTAACGTGAGATGATTTTGGATGAATTTTGCATTCATTTTAATTTAAACATATTGTAGCGATTAATGGTTCTTATTACGCTGTTGACTTCGAAGCCAAACTCGAAATTAAGAGAATGTATAGATGAATTGGGATTTCAGTTTTTTGGCATAGACGGTGTTTGTAATAAAAACAGACATTCCAGTTTTAACAAACTCTGTGTAGACTGTCAATAATCGCATTACGATAGTTTAGTTCAAATCTTTGCGGACTGAAATGGCCAAAATAGTGACTTTCGAAATTACATTCTCCCACTGTTTGGAGATAATTTCAATTCTTTACATTACTCTGATGAGTCGAAAACTCGACAAAAGTTGAAGAGAGATAACTTAAGAGAATTTTTTTTACAAATTCGCCAAGAAGCAAAATCTTCAACTAACTATGACACTACTGAAATTTGTTGTTTGGGTGGATAGTGTTTCGTAAAACTGCCTTTCTTACCCATGTTGTAAAACGAAGGTCATGACTAAAATGTTTTTTCTACGTTTGATATACTTTTATTGCTTCCCCAAAAATAACTGTAGAACTGTTTAATTGTTTTTTAATTAGCTATAAAATTCTAATCATGCACTTTGATCATCCTGTACGCAGCATGTACAAACCATTGTAATCGTAAATCTTTCGATTTATACTGCGACATGAAGGGTTGTGTATGTGACCAACTAAAAGAAATTGCATTGGTTGATTATCTCATAGGGTGATAAATCAAGAAATGTCGTTCAAACTTTAAACACTCAAGTATACGTTTCAAGTTAACAATACTATTTTACGAGTACTGAAGTGTATCCAGTTTATGAAGCAAAACAAGCTCTGATCATGAAAAAAATGGTGGAAAACTGGTTATTTCAGTCTTGAATCATTAATAAATCTTAACTCTTCAAATCTTGAAACATTCAATTGCTATACCATTCAAACTGCCAACAATTAATGGTATTATATTCCATGCATATGGATATGTTATGTAATATTATACTGCATTTTGGCAAGAGATATGAATGGCACGTTGGAAATTCTGCAATCATACATGCAACTGGTATATATATACTATACATATACAGTACACATTATACATTAAATATATATACATGTACGGTGCGATACATATTATACGGTACATATTATATACAGTATAAACTACAGGCTTTAATTTGCAATACTCCGAACATGAATGTTGCGATTAATCTGTTCTTACAATACTAGGCTATACACGATTGCATGCATAAATGTTATTTTAGTAAAAAAAACTGAAGTGATATTGTTGGCTTTAATTTATTACCTTCACCGCGTTTTTGATCCGTTGTAAATACTGTAGCATAGTCTAATATGGCTATGCAATCACCGTGATTCGGTAAACCATCAACATAGCACTTAACATTCTTTTGTAAAACAACATTTATACACAGGATGATATTGTTGATTTTTCGTAAGAAGGTCACTCTTTACTTCTATGGCAAGATCTTGCAAAAAACCGCTTAAGCGACTCAAACGACTGCCGCTTGCAAGACTTGAGAGTAAAACTATACAAACAACAGTCAAGTGTGAAAAAGGATTTGCGTCGCACCACTGTTCACTTCAGATGCAGCAGCACGAAATCTGCGACACTGAAAACTCATCTCTGGACAAACAGGATTCTTTACTTTCTCCATTATCCCCGTTGTACTTGTCACTTTCATTATAGAATCATGCGTAATTAAACCAACAACAGCATTTGGGCACGAGATGCTTTTTTACGCGGCATGGTATTTGATTAACGTCATGCCCTGGTGCGAAGTGAGAAAAATTCAAAAGAAAAGAAATGCTTAACCAGTATCTTGTAGCTGAAGGAAACTAGCATAGTTGCCAATATTTTCAAAATATTTCAAGAACGTACTATCAGTTGGAAATCTGCTCAAGGTTCTAGTACCTTAAATTGCATAATTAATAAGTTTTAAACCCCGTTTTGCACGAGATAAAAAGCAGTTGGGGAACGCAGCGTGGAAAAAGGACGTCAACATCTGTGCTGAATTATCCTTTCCAAAAGCTCTTATATAGCAAACTCATCAGCTTCTTGTGAAATTGAAATTACAGAACATGTTGTGGCAGAATATTCTAACATTTCCTACCAGTTTTAGGAATGCTAAGGGCATGACCCGAAGTTTGTACAAAGAAATAAACTTGATAATCTGCCTACGCTGAGTCAATTGTACATTGGAAGTTCACAAGTGAGCCACATCTAAAGGCTTGCAAAACGTGGCGCTACCTGACAACGTCGTTTCACTCAATTTAGCGCTCTCAACAAAACTGTGAGAACAGCTAGTTATAACAAACATTTTTATGCGTCTTTGTAGTACTGCCTTATCATCTAGGAGTGAGAGAATGCAACGCACCCACGTTGATTGCCAAATATATCAACGTCCAGTCGCCTTTTCACGTTGCGTTTCCCAAGTTCTCTAAACTCGGGAACAGCGCGGACAACATCGGAACGGTTCCTGTCTTTTTTTTTAAGTGTGAACAAGCTTTAGCACTGTAGCGTGTCGGTCTTTCTTCAATTTTCGGTATGGTGCGTCATTTTTCAAGAATTTTAGGACCCCCCATTTAGTTGGTCTCATACCTAAAATACAGTAAATACCGTCCCTGTTTTTCACTAGCTCCAAACCTATCGTGCGAAAAAATCCTAAACGCATACTTGAGAACGAGTTGCAAGATGGTCGCCAATGGTACAACGCTTAGAAATAACAAAGAAAAGAATAATTCGCAGCGATCGTCATATAAAGGTGGATTTGATTAATTTCTGCTTTTGCGAAAAGATAGATCCACCAACTACGTTTTCGATAGCAATTTGCTTGGGGGCACGGTAGAAACTGATTTTTTCTCTTTTTTCTTACTGTCCGTGTATAGTTGAAGAAACTATTTGCTATACGTACGATTTGAAATTGTGGATTTCTGCCATCTTGGTTCTATTAATTTGAACGGTTCCGTACCGTTCAAATTTCGGAAACAGTTCTGATTTTCAAAATCTTTACCAGTGCAAACGTAGCTCTCCTTTATGGCAAAAGAGGAATCCTTCCGATGTTTCGTCGTGCCTTTCCCAAATTTTAGCAAGTGTAAACGGGGATAAAAGTGGTTATTGTTTTGAAGTAGTTTTAAGTACCATCATATATGTGCCATATATTATCTTATTGCAGTCGATATCGAACACATGTAATTTTTAGTTTTGATATAATTGTATCTATCTGTTACGCATGTCATCGAAGTGTCCCAATGGCAAGAATTTTGATCGATCGCCACACCCCAAAACGGTTGCATTTCTCCCCAAGAATACGAATTTATTCAAATTGTCAGCAACATTTGCTACTTTCGATTTGATAATATGTCTTGAATAGCTTCGTGTAAAATACTCCATTCTCCTTTGAATACCTTGCTTCAGAACTGCGTCTTTTGCCGCAAAGATAAACACAATTCAAAACAGAAAAATAGCGTTTAGTACGAGAGGCAATAGGAGATATACTTGCAAATCGAAAATAGCAAATGTTCTTGACATTCGAAAAGGTCTGCGTTTGTGGGCGGGGTCGTAAATGTTTTGTGGTGTGTCAACTAAGCAGAATTTTGACCATTCGACGCTTCACTGACATGTAAGAAAAATTGTGTCGTATAAAAGCGACCTCGGACTTCACCAGGTTTGAAAGTACTTTATCTTAGCAGAGATGTGATGGATCCTAGCCAAGCGGCTCGTGATTGCTAGTTTCTGACAAAGAAGCTGTTCATATGATCCCGTTTACCGGGACATCTCGGCAAACGGGATAAACGTTTCAGAGCGTTCATATGAAGTGTATTGTCTCACTTACCGAGAAGAATTCAAACGTTGCGAGAATATTTGTTTTGATCACGAGATCTGTATTTTGACGATACTTGTTAGTTATATTCGGCTTTGTTTGCCGGAAATACCTTAAGCAAAACGTTTGTTTTAAGTTTTGCAAATAGCTGAAAAACTAAGTAATTGTACTCGAATTAAGTCGAAAATGCTAAATTTCGTAGCCCCTTGGGAAACTACTAAGGCCCCGCTTACACGGTACCGGTTCGCATGCTCACGGCATCGACTTTAGCCACTATGCGCTTACTTTTGTTCTAACAAGTTTTCTAGGATTAGTTGTTATAAAGTTCTGCTACATTATCATAAATTTACGAGATAAACTGGCCTCGAAATTGCTCAGTTGTCGTGAGCATGCGAATCCGGTACCGTGTACACCGAGTGTAATATGAACTAAAAAGTCTACAGTGGAATTGTTTATATGTTTATATATTTCGCAAATTTTACAAACTTTCCGTTTGTAGCTTATTTACCCAAATATGGTCAAAAGTTGTACTCCTCGTGACGATGAGCTGCTTTTTCGAGTGGAGACTCTTTATTTCTGAGTTTTGACACTTCTTAAGATTCGATTGTGGTGCATTTGTGTTTTTCATAGAGGCAATTTGGACTATAGCCTAAAACTCTGTTAAAGGAAGACTGCATGTATATGCGCAATGTAATCCGCATGAATTACTATTTTAGCCCGAAATGCGAGTAAACAAACGAAATTGACTTTCATTTGAATTAACTTTTTCCTGCTCCTATATTTCGTCCTTATAGTAATGGTGGAATGCGCTGAAAACTACAAGCCAACAAAAACAGGTCGCCGCCCAGCACAATTTCTTGTTGCATTGTCAGGGCTGGGCTATAGTAGTACTAAACTCTGCAAAGTTGAGTAAATTGATACAAAACTCGCTAACGTTGTTTACTTCGTTGATACCCAATTCACAACAATACAAAACTCACATGCCTAGCCACTATATTGTTTTAGTTTGCTAATGCGCAGAATAAGAAAAACGTAACTAAAGCCTGGGTCACACTGGTCGTAAAAATCCGGGAATTCCATTGTCCGTGGTTATACTTGTGCAAAAGCTTTTGTCTCTTGGAAGTAAATACAACAGATCGCCAATGAATTACGACCAGTGTGAACCAGGCTTAAGGTCAAACGTCGCTCTTTCCATGCGCAGAACCTAATGCAAATGAGCTCAAACAAAGACTTTAGGTCATTTGCATTAGGTTCGGCGCATGAGAAGAGCGACGTTTGACCTAACCCACCTTTGTCAAATTCGTTGCTTTGAAATCAAGAACAATAGTAACTAAGCATGTGGGGTATGTAAAGTTGTGAATTGGGTATAAATAAGTATTAGCCAATTTTGTCTTTGAGTGAAAGTTTCGGCTGAACGCCCCGAGAGCTTTTCTGCCGAGTAAGAATGTTTATTTCCGGATTGCCCCCTGCATACATGAATAGATTTGCGTAGCTGCTTTGGTATTCGTACAATTAACTTCAATTAGGAACTGTTAAAAACGAGTCAAAAATGCTACTTTTTAAAGGCAAATACCAAGATAACCTGCCTTTTAGGTATCGCGTAGTATTGCACATGTGGAAGGTTTTAGAACCGCGCAGTTTAACCTATCTTATGTGCAGCACCGCAATCGTCGGAAAACTTTGCATCTTCAAAGGTGGGGATTCTCATGCAATCGCTAAACGTTTTGGCGATCTGCCGACTTTTCCTCTGGCTGTATTATGGTTGTCCTAGAACACAACCGTTTGTAATGTACTGAGTTCGCGTTTTATTCATGCCCCGACTATGTATTCGATTCCCTGAGGAGACTATTTTTAACTTTCCAAACGTATGTAATATTTTATTTTCTCTCAGTAATTCGTTCACTCATGCAATAAAAGGCAAGTTTAAGCCTGGTTTCCGTATAGTCGTAAACGTCGTGAAGATAGAGTCACGATATCTCTCAACGGCCAAAATATTCTATCTTCTTGGCAGTAGCTATATCTCATAGAAAACATGCATGCTGTCCACTAGTAATTGCTTTGCTAATAATTTGTTTTAAAATACTTTAGTTCGGATGTTTAGAAAGTTCGTGACTCTCGCTTTACGACGTTTACGACTATATGGAAACCAGGCTTAAGGAGGATATCCATTTCGCTGCTTTGATACGTGTATCGGCACATAATACTGTGCGCTATGTTACATTAAGTGCGTACAATACCCTTTCGTTCAACACTCTCTTTTAATGTACAAATAGATAACATATAGTTGAGCAGAAGAACGAGATTGCTTTTGCTTTCAAAACGAAGATATGATAAATTCTTGAAAATAACTAATGTGGGTGAGAAAATTATTTCAAGACGGTGAACAAAAAGAAAAATTTAATCTTTTTGTTCGTGATAATTGCCTTCACGGTGAAGACCATTCGTGCTCGCCATTTCAGACTAAACATTGCAGGGGCCGGTTGTTCAAAGCTGGGTTAGCTTAACCCTGGGTTAGTATAATACTTTAACCAGAATTTGAAAATCGTTCAAGTGAAATTTTTGAAAAGTTTATTGCTCAAAATGTTTCCCTTAATGGGTAGTTTAATCCCTCAAAGTTTCAAAGGTAAATAGTGTTTCATCACGGGGATATGAAACTGTGGATTAACTTTAAACCTAGGTTAACTGCTAACCCACCTTTGAACAACCGGCCCCAGAAGAATTCCAGACGTTGCAAAATGTCGGTTATTCTGTTTGGTTTATTCTTGCTACGGTGTGCGTATCGCTACAAAAGTTTGGACACAATTTACTTCTCTTTGTTTGTACTACCGTGTGGTTGCTTCTTGTATCTTCAAAACATAACAATGGGCGTGTTTAACAGTGCAGTACGTGCCGAAACGCGCATGGAAATAGTGAAGTTGAAATCCTGCTTTGCATTTCGACCCTGAAGCCTTCGCGTGCGACGCAAGCATAAGCGACAAAACAAAGGAAGACTTCCTATTACGGTTACAAACACAATCGGAAATGAAGTTCTTTAGAATCTTCTTTTGCTCTCCCTTGGCTTACGCTTAAGCCTGGTTTCCATATAGTCGTAAACGTCGTAAAGATAGAGTCACGATATCTCTCAACGGCCGAAATATTCTATCTTCTTGGCAGCATGTCTCAAAAAAAAAACAAGCACGTTCTCCACTAATAACTGCTTTGCTAATAATTTGTTTTAAAATGTTTTATTTCGGATGTTTAAAAAGTTCGTGACTCTATCTCTACGACATTTACGACTATATGGAAATCAGGCTTTAGGTTCTAAGGCCCGTTTCAAACGTCGCGCTACAGCTGTGTCGAATGCATTAAAAACAATCGAAAATGAGAAGTTTCAGCTTTGATGCTTATGTTACGCACTTCATTCGTTTCTTTATTTGCCTTTTGTCTTGCCTTATGCTACTCGTATGTCACAAGTGAAAACCAGGCTTAAACTAATTGAGACACTCTATTATCCCTACTCTGTTCTTCCGTCTATTGCATATTTTACATAATTTATTTTCTCCGATCCATTGTTCAGTTCCGGCATTGTCGGTCATCTTATAAGCAGAAATACACAAACAAAAGTTATTGCACAAGCACGGGCGATGCGTTGAACTTGAAGCTGTGAAAATATGAAGGGTGAAAGTTAGATTATGTTTGGTTGTAAAATCTAAATGTTTTTTTAAATTTTTATCGTTTTCATGTCGTCTAGTTCTGAGAATTCTTCATAGTTTTCAAGAAAACCGCACCCGTCTTGCTGACTCGACCGGTAATTGTTTTAAATACATGCGCCGTTCAGTACCGGTCATACGATCATACGACATGGCGAGGTGTGTTTATCTTGCTAAGTTATTGCCCAGTGTTGCCAACTTTGGGATTTTATCCCAAGATTTTGAGATTTTTTAAAGCGGTTGGGATATTGTTGGGATTCTTTTCTAGAAGGAAGACCTTGGAATTTCTCTTGGGATTTTTGAAAAATAGTATCAAAAATTATTCAACCTGATAGAAGTACTTTGGAGAATAATCTATATATCTTGTGATAGCATTCCAGCATTTTACTGACTCCAATCTGACTAACAGTGACTGTATTAGAATATATGCTATGAAAAGGATGTTCTGTAAATTGTTGTGATAGGACGACGACAGTTGCAATTAGCAACTGCTATAATACATATGCGCGTTTGTACAAATGACTCTTACAAGTTATTATTATTATTATTATTATTATTATTATTATTATTATTATTATTATTATTATTATTATTGTTATTATTATCCCTTTCTTCACTTAACGCTATCTGGTCTTCATCGCAATCAAAACTACCAAAGAATATTTTCAATTTTACGGTCCG
>JAODVM010379422.1:0-10797 GCA_025400095.1 Phenganax marumi
TAAAGTCTAAATTTTGTTTGATAAACAGTTCTTCTCAGAACTAGGCTTCTTAAACTATTCACCATGGTTAATACGTTTCTTTGTGCGATTTTTAAATTTGTTACCACGACAAAATCACTGCACTTGGAAGTGTTTGTTCTGCGTTCCACATCAAGGAGCATTATCCCGAACAAAATGAGGCTTTGGAGAATTTTTTTGCAGGCAAACATGTGTACGTTAAGCTACCAACAGCGTTTGGAAAGTCATTGGTATACCAAGCCATTCCAATGTACAAACAGGCGATACACCGATACCCTTTAAGTGCGCAACTTACTCAACCATCAAGAATTTTAACAGGGAAACAACCATCATTATACTGCTATTTTTTGAGATAAGCTTCAGGGCATTGTCCATAATTGGAATGGCTTGGTATATGAATGACTTTCCAAACGCTCTTGATAGGTTAACGTACACATGTTTGCCTGCAAAAAATTCTCCAAAGCCTCATTTTGTTCGGGATAATGCTCCTTGACGTTGAACGCAGAACAAGCACTTGCAAGTGCGTAGGTCCAGCGATCACTTTTAAAAGAAATACTGCTTACGTTACTCGACGCCATGCGCGCAATTTAAAATAATTAAAAAGCACTCCTTGCGACTCCATCCCATTTCCTTCCACGTTTAATTACCAAAATTTTAATTTTACATCAATCATATCCGTTCTTAAAAATTCGTATATATAATTGCTAAATCAACCAATGAACGAAGACTACTTTAATATCCTTGTAAATGTACGTCACGGAACAAGATTATGCTCGCAGTTTAGCAGACTGGAATTATCCCCTCCTTAAAATTTCCAGGCTGCGAGCAGGCTACTGTCATGCAGGCTGTCTCAAAACAACAGCGATCAAACTTTGACTGAGTAGTGTCTGTTCAACGCTGGTAACTTTTCACAAAGAAAAGGACTATGTAACTTTCAAATGATATGTTTTCTCATGTTATGAAGGCAAGAAATTTCCGAGTGCTAGTCTGTCGATTAAAATAGATGGTCAAAACTGTATTTTTTCGCATGCAGGCTTTTAAACTGCCTGTAAGCAGCTTTCAAACAAACTTTTAAATAGTGGAAATCAATTCTAAAATCACATTAGATTTGTGCTTTCGTATTTTGATTAGATTGGAAGGCTACCACTACCAGAGTCTGGGAGCAGGTTATTTGATACACCTGTGTTGTTTACTCTATAGCATTGTCGAGATTTTATTACAATACTCCTCTAAGCATGCTACTACATACATCTCAAGAAAACATTGTGGACAATAAAGTGGAGTGTGATGAAGATGGTGATATTCTTGTCGAAAGGTTACAAATTGAGAAGGTGGAATGCAGTGTTATAACTATTGGTAATTTGAGTATACTTAAAAGTGTAGGAGTTGCATTCTATTTCTCCATGGTAAGCCATGCAGGTAACTGGTTCCTGGAAGTGTTTATATAGTTTAAAAGAGTAAGTACGCATTGCATTTCTCCCTTTCAAAAATGCAAAATCAAAAGAATTTATTTCTTAGGTACAAAGTACTTGCATGTAATGCCATTCAGTTGATTTCGCCTGTTGGTATGGAGTTAGGAATTGGACAAAATTCGCTGTTTAAGTTGTCGTGGCGAATCAGCATGTCAAGGCGTTGTCTTCTGGGGGTCAACGAGCCGTTTTATCATCTCGTTGAGTAGCGTTTCATGTTGCCATGTCGTCTTTTATTTCGCCGTGTCGCATTTCATATTGTCGTGTCGCGTTTTGTATCCCCTTGTCGCGTTATGTAACGTCGTGTCGCCTTTCATGTCGTCGCGTCGGAGCTTTCGGTATTTCTGGACAGCGGCTATTTTCCCGCCAAATTAAAACCACTTTGAAAAAAACTTCCTAGAACATGGCGACTATCGTGAATTCTAGGGTATCTCCAGCAACAAATTTAAAACTTTTTGTTTCCGATACACTTTCCAGAGTAATCCGGCTTTTAGAAAGCGTGCGTTTACATGATAGTAATGAGTTTGACTACGCTTTGTATAAACTTGAACAAATCGTGCAAATTGGGATCAGAAGTGAAGAGCAAGGACTATGGCAACAAGTTTTTCCAGAGCAACTGCTCTACACACTTATTGAAGCATACAACACACTGGTAGAACAAGATTTGGCTGATCAAACCGGAAATGTTACACCAACACCTGCAACGATTGCTTCAGTTTCTGCTGGCCGTCCAGCATTTGAGATACCTAAAGAGACGCTAAAGCTTCTTTTAAATTATGGATTTTCGTTAATAAAAATTTCGGAAATGTTGGGTGTTAGTGCGAAGACAATAAGTAGAAGAATCAAATATTTTGGTTTGAGAGAGGAAGTTCCCAAATATACTAGTATTTCCAACAAAGATCTGGATGCGATTGTCTCTGAAATATACAGACATTTTCCAAACTGTGGTATTCGTAGAATGAAAGGATTCTTGGTCGCCAGAGGCATACGACTACAGTGGGAACGTGTCAGATCTTCTTTATGGAGAATTGATCCCACAGGCATAATGATGAGAACTATGCAACTAAACCTTGTCAACAGGAGACATTATTCTGTACCTGGTCCACATTTCCTATGGCACTTGGATAAGAACCACAAATTAATCAGATGGGGTTTTGTAATACACGGTTGTGTGGACGGTTATTCACGGAGAATCATGTTCCTTAAAGCAAGCACCAACAATAAAGCCAACACAGTGTTTAATCTATTTATGGGTGCAGTTGAGCAATTTGGCTTACCGCAGAGGGTTAGGGGAGATCAGGGAGTTGAGAATGTTGATGTTGCTTGGTTTATGCTATCTAACCCTGCTAGAGGGCCCAATAGGGGCAGTTTTATAGCAGGTAAGAGCTGCCATAATCAAAGAATAGAGAGATTCTGGAGGGGTCTGTTTCATGGCTGCACTTTCATTTTTTATTACGTGTTCTTATACCTTGAGGAAAATGGATACCTGGATTTAAACAATGAGCTTCATCTATTCTGCCTACATTACGTTTTCCTCCCAAGAATAAATCGGCAAATTGATCTATTCAGAGAAGGATATGATAATCATCCTCTGCGGACCGAATCAAATATGACACCAGTTCAGCTGTGGATTTACGGTTTACACCATCTAAATAACTTGACCGTTCCCGATCTGGAGAAGGCTGATGTGAGTACATATGGCATAGATTATGAAGGACCTTTACCTTCTGAATTATGCTCAGGTCAAACATGGAGAGACATTTCAGTTGACGTTCCTCCTATTTCATGTCCTCTGCAAGAGAATCAACTCGACTAGCTTGACACATTGGTTAACCCATTGGCAATATCACCATGTTATGGAGTCGACATTAATATTAATGCGGTCGAGATTGTTGAAAATATGTCCAGTTTGACGGAATGAATATATTGGAGACAAAACGTTTCACATTTATTTAGCGAATTAAAGTTTTGATAGCCAAGTAGGTTTATAGTAGAATACCTAATAATTCAGCGCTTGCGAATGTAATGAAGAGTGCTATTCAGTGTCCTTAATATCCATTATTCTTAGTTGTTATTGCTATCAGCTTTACCTTATAGTCTGTTTAGTTTAGTTGCTAAAAACAGTCGATGACTTTTTTAAGAGACCTAGCTACAATATGATAACAACCTGGAATGAACAGTGTTAATATGCTTTAAAAAAACAATTATATTTGTAACACAACTCTGTAAATGATAAAGTCTTGAAAAACATATTCGACTACTTGTGATAAATCGGGCCACGCTGTGTCAGCCTGACACAGAGAAGCTAGTTAGTCTGCCAATTCGGTCATACAATACAAAATTTGATTATCATTATTCCATTTTAGAAAAGAATTGTCTCCATATTCTATGAACACAGAAATATTTGCAATGTAAGACCTAATCAGCATCCAAGGCTTTTTCACAGATTGTTGGCAGACAATAATTTCGCTATTCCTACCAAGGCCATTCATTGCAGTTACATAATTGCGCTATCAGTATAAGTGTAACGTACGTAAAAGTCGTCCGTTGATAACCATAGTTTACGGGTTTCATAGCGCCTTACACTGATACAAATGTTTAGTTACCAACAGGCAACACTAGGCATAGTCAACAATACACTGAATGTGAACAATTAACTATACAAATTATAACTAAAGCAAAGTCGGTGTTAAAGAAAATTTTTACATTTCCGGTAAATCTGTTGATTCTGGATTACTTACAGTGCATTAAGGATTACCAAACCCCACTTTTCCAAATTTGAGGGCGATATCCATTGCTTTAAAAAATGCTTTCTTTGAACTATGAACTGTAGGAATTCGCAACACGGCTGTGCACGCTGATGCTGTAGGAAGTTGATTTTTATCATCATCAGCCAAAAAGACTACTTTCAGCCTCTTTTTCAAACCACCGAAAGGTACGACAGTCCATCCGGTCCAAAATTGGAGGAGGGACTGTAATCTGCTGTCACCAGGGAACTCAGCATCCTCTTCTTGGCCAATATATTCCAGGAACCATCCATATGACTGATGTTCGGAAAAGTTACGACGATCAACATCAAGCATCATCTCTTTAAGGGTCTCAATATCAAGTGGAACATGCTGTGAAGTACAGAGCAAAACTTTGCATTTTTCCTTATTCTTGCAAAGTAATGCAAGGAAACCCAGAGACTTCAACCCCTCTTTGAATTCATCTACTTCAGTTCTCCTGGAAGTCAGCAATTCATGATAGACTAAATGCTGAAGAAGATAATCCTTTGATTTGATATCTATGAGCTTGTCCTTTGGCCAGCGTGAAGAATTTATGACTTGCCAAAAACTCTCACTCTTTTGATTTTCTTCAAGGAGAACCTGAAGATCATCATTCGTCTGACAAGATTGCAGACCTTTCAGAAGATCATGTAATAAAGCCGTGGATGCATCTAATGGGATGTATTCTTTTTTCATATATGAAGCAATCTGATCATCTGGTTCACCCACAATATATGAATAAATATGTAGTGCTAGTATTGGAAATCCAATTGAACCTTTCTGGCAAACTGCATGACTGGCCATTGAACCAGCAACAGGACTCCTTTGGTTGCATCTTTTATTGGAACCATGTTTGGTTCCACTCCTTCAAAGAGTCTAGTCTTCACCTCTTTTAGAGCAAGTGCAATAAACTCTACCTTGAGAGCACCTCCATCGAGACCTTCTTCATTGCAGAAAGACACACAAAGTTCCTTGTGCAAAGTGTCAGGTTTACCAAGAGCTTTCTTATAGAACTTGAGGATGTCAATCCATAGAGAATCTCGATCAATTATGATGGCCTCATCAAAAGGTGTTGTGTTATCTGATACAAATTTTTCAACCAGGTCTTCAATTTCAAGAGGTGCTGTATCTTCAGAACTGGAAGATTGTTTGTCCAACAGAAAACCAGCCGCTTCATCAACCGTTAGAGAACAGGAAGCTATCTCTTCAAGATCATCATCCTTGACGTCTGGGAAAGCTGCTTGCAGTTGAGATACCCAGTTTGGCACGGTATCAACGTTACTGTTATTGCCTACTATGTTCCTATCAGGGAATAATATAGCTTCAGTTGGAATTTCAATATCGACTAATACTTCCATGTCATCTTTTAAGACACTCGTCTTTTCATCAACGTCAATGGTTATGGGTTTGCACTCTTCATAATGCTGACGCAAGTTAAATATTGGAACCTGCGTCTGACAATTAGCACATTCTGTGAGTGGACAAGACGCATTATTCGGCACTTGAGCCTTTTCAAGTGAAAGTGATCCTTTCATGGGTCGGATATAAATCAGTGTACTGCCACTCACCACCTCTTTTAGTTACGGAACATTATATCCATCAGCAGGCATTGGGATAAGACACACAGGCCTTGAATTGCCGCCACCTTCTGCACGCAGCAGTTCAAAGGCCCCGTCTTGAGATTTTAATTTTGGATATTCAGTTTCCAAAACTGACTTCAGTTTTGTAAACGAGGCTTTTTTATCGGAAAAGACGATTCTTTTCTTTCCAAGGCCAGCATCTTTAAGTTTCGAGAAATGGTGTAATGATGGTGTTAATTTTCGAGTACTATCAGCAAATAAACAGAAGTCATGCGTCCAAGAGTTCTTTGGTTGAAAGTATGAGGTGACCTTTGGCATCTTACTTGGTCTTGGATTATTGAGGGGGATTCTCCTTCCTCCACCGCCAAGGCTAGGAAATGATTGACTAAAACAAGAAAAAGACGCATTGTCGCACATGGAGGTATAAATGACAAAGTCAGCATAATGGCCATGTTTTTGCATGCCAATTTCATGACTGTATAATTGTTATAGAACTTGTAGAAGTTCTACAAATAGCTTTTTCATATCAAGTATAAGTTTCAATTTAATTTGACTTTTGTTGAAGAAAATTTAACTTGTAGTTTTACATCTTGGATGTTAACTAGTGATACTCATTACATTACAGACTGGGTCATGCAAGGACTTTTCTTGTCATTAACAATAGATCTTTCAATTCGAACTACACTAAAATAGTTCTAAATACCGTAAAAGCTCTATTAAGCCCTCCCCTCTTTTAAGCCTACCTCTTCATTAAGCCCCCCCCCCATAATGTTCAAATAAGCTCCCACTCTCTTTTAAGCCCTCCCCAAGTAAATTTGCTTGAATGTGCAATGAAAATACATAATTTGTAAAAGAAAACAAATGTTTAGCTGTTGACACTTTACATTTTTTTAAAACTTAGTATTATACAGATCTGTGAACAGTAGTTGTATTTCATTTTTTTTTTGTATTAAGCCCCCCTCTGGTAGGCTAAAAAATTAAATAAGCCCCCCGGGGGCTTAATAGAGCTTTTACGGTAGGTCTTTGTCCTTGTTCCGTCACCCAGAATTAGTTTTGTGAGGCTTTCCCAGTCATGGCATCAATTAAACAGTGCTTATCAATATTTTAATGATGTTAAAAATCATCCAAGATGGTGGACACCTTTCGTTCATGAGAGCAAAGCAAGTATTGCAATATTACAAGTTCATCCTAATGAGGTAAAATACACATATACTGCCAATGTCCTATAAGACATATTTTTAAAGCAAGTCTATATTCAATTCACTCACTCTGAATTTTTGTTGATTTTTGACATATTTTTTCTTCAATTATTAATGAATATTAGAAACATACATGCATTCAGAAGTGCATCACAACAAAATACAAAAATTAAATACAACAATACAACAGACCTGAAATCACGCCGAACATTTTCAGGAAATGTAGGTACTTGAGAGGTTGAAGCAGCATTTGGATCAGGTACTTGAGAAGTTGAAGCAGTTGCACCCGATGAAGAGGCAGGAGTGACTGAAACAGAGTTTTCAATCGCACTCAGCGCATTTTTTAAAACAGAAACAACGTGTTGAACTTGTCGATCCGCCATCTAAAGCGCTGCCAATGGCCAATGTGCCAATGGCTGTTATTTAATTTGGCGGGAAAATAGCCGCTGTCCAGAAATACCGAAAGCTCCGACGCGACGACATGAAAGGCGACACGACGTTACATAACGCGACAAGGGGATACAAAACGCGACACGACAATATGAAATGCGACACGGCGAAATAAAAGACGACATGGCAACATGAAACGCTACTCAACGAGATGATAAAACGGCTCGTTGACCCCCAGAAGACAACGCCTTGACATGTTGATTCGCCACGACGACTTGAGCAGCGAATTTTTTCCCCTTCCTAACTCCATATGTTGGTGGCATAGTATCAGATGCTAGCTAAACGTTTTTACTTTATGATGCATTACTAATTGTCAAAACAAGTTCTTTTAGAACACACTCTAGAAACAACTATAGCGAACGTTGGTACACAGGTGTGTATTATACAAGAGAAACACAAATAGTTGCTGATAATTGCACAGTGTCTTGTAATGTGAAGTTTGAAGACTTGCATAAGCAAGATTAAGAATAGTTTGGCGTATGAGCAAAATTCTGTCGGACCATGAGAACTTGTAAAATTATGAAGTTACTTATTGTAAATCTTTACGTCATCGTATTCGAGATATTTTTGCTAGATGCGTTGGCTACGGGATAAAAGTAATTCAGCTATATGAGACCAAGGCGGGGTGATATTATTGAAATGACGGCATTCTAGTCAAAACCATTGTATTATATACATGGCAGGCTGGCTTTAGTCAATTACGTAAACAAAAAGCGCAGCAAAAGATTGCGGATTTTGAAGGCATTCCATTTGTTTGCGCCAGTTTCAGTCTTCTTACTGACGTGGCCCATTGCGTTCGGGGACTGAAACTCACGCACAAGAATGCCTCAAATACCGCTGCCATCGTTGGCTTCACTTTTTGTGCTAGAGATAGTCTTCCATATGTGTAATTCAGTGGTTAAATCATGGTGCTATATTATGAGCTTTACACGAATCGTTCGCACTACCATTATTTGACAAAGCCATTGACTTCCGATTGTTAGAACCAGTTGCAAGCTTCCGTTAAGCACGCCGTCAAACAACGTTTTAATAAGTTACGACCAGCATGTTTTGTCATCTGAAACGTAATATTTTCAAGGGCATAACTTTCAGTTTTAGCGCCGTGATTTATACAGTTTTGAGAGCTTTTATTTAGTTGTAACGCTTTGTAGCTAATGAGAAAAATCTCTTTTAATCTTGACATTTCGCACATTTTATCAAACGAAGACAGCCGAGAATTTTACATGACTCAAATTGAAACGTTACAACTAAAGACGGTATTGTCGAACACAGCTATGTACCGACTATTTCACTTTTAAATACACTAACTTTTAGATGGTCTTATAAAGATATATTAAATAATTCTAGTATACAGTTAATTATTAACGATAATCTGTATTATTGGCTTTAGTATGGACTCGTTAATTCCGTTCTGCATCTTGTTTACCATCTGCAAAAGAGTTCAATAGACTTACCGTTATACCTGCGTATTGCCTATATACGCTCTCAAAACTGTATAAATCACATTGTCAAAACTGAAAGTTACGCCCTTGAAAATACTACGTTTCCTATGACAAACATGCAAGTGTTTCACACGTTTTGAGGGCGCGCTTAACGGAAGCTTGCAAATCGTACTTTTATGTACTTGATTGCGTTCACCTTTTTACCACTCACAGGAACAAAGTATCTTAAAAACGAAGGAAAATGGAGAAATGCTTTCACACATCTTGACTGGGAATAGCTTTACTGTGGTTTCAGCTGCTATGTAACATACTTTCAGTTTGGTTTATGACAAATATTATGTGATTCTTGTGATACTCTACAGGGTATTCCAATAAAGTAAACGTTTCAGATTCGACAGCTTTGAATCGTTGGTGCGCAAAACAAAGAATTACACTTCTGATATTAACAAAGCATTTTTACCGTCTTAGCACAGTCGGTAGTTGTAATAAGTAAGTACTTTGAATTTAAAACGGTTAACTTTTTCTTGGGCACTGTGTAATGAATGACGTCACAGATGTCATTCCTGTACATGCATTATGGCTGGTTTTAATATCCTTGTCATTGTCGTAAAGATAAAGTCATGATCTTTCTAAAAAGCTGAATTAGAAGATGGAAGATTTTGGCCGTAGAGAGATATCCTGACTCTTCGTATACGACAATTACGAGGACGAATGCGGTGGAACGAAAGGGTCACTTGCGTCGGAACTTCTGAAGTTTTTGTGTCTGCGCATATCCCATTACACATGTTGTCCGCCATTTTCCTAGCTAGTCAATGACTTTTTCTGACCAACAAACACGATGTACTGACTCACTGCTCCGCCTTCTGGCCAGTAAACTGCATATTTTTGCATAAAAAATTGCCCACGTTGCACCGCTGAGTGCCCCTTCTGTTACCGATCTTTATTCTGTTGTTTAACGGACATCTTACGACGCTGACCAGCCAAAACATATAATATTAGATTGCGGACGCTGAGCCCGCAATGCCACCTTGCCCAAACCTAGTCTCCGCTGGGTTTCTAGCCCAATTACGAACATATGAAAGTGAGCCTTTAAGTCACGTAGAAGTGTGCTATGATTTTATGTTTGTTTATTTTATACTGTGCAGGTATGGCGTGGTTCGTTGCTCCTTTGTGATTTTCTTATGCATCACGAAAAAGAGTAAGACCAAGTTTAGACGTTGAAGTTTTCATAGGTCAAACGCGATAAAAGTCGATAGAAATCAATTAGCCTTTCCCACGGCGCCATTTTTGGGTTAGCTGTATGAAGACCTAAGCTGTATGAAGACTGTTGTTCACTAATTGAACTGTAAATTAACTTTAAAAGGTTTTATTTCGAACAATGACAATACAAAACCTAAATTTATTGATTACAATCTCAGATAGTACCCCAAAAATGGCGTCGTGACAAAGGCTAATTCGAGTAATTAGATATTCGTCAGAAAAATCATGGTTCGACGCATGAAGAGTTTGGAGCAAAACCCTACTTTCCTCTTCTGCCATACATTTGAGATACTATTCCTTTGTCTTATGGGCACCAGGGGATAACTAATATCTTTAAACCAGTACAAGCGGCTGTGGTACGCTAAGCCACTGTTGAACTGGGAAGTGGCCTTAACTGTATTTCAGCATTGTTTGTTTCTGGGACTGCACGCAAAAAACCTCTTATCTCATCTTACTGTAAAATAGAGACTGTTTAATAGTGAATTCCGCCACGATTAGAAACCAAATAAGATATGCGCGATTTTCGCGAAGCTGAGACATGCCAGTTAGATACGTGGACGGACGGAGGGTTACTTTGTACTAGTGAATCGCATAACTGCAATGGTTTTCTA
>JAODVM010379533.1:0-27398 GCA_025400095.1 Phenganax marumi
ATAATAATAAAAATAATCTAATAATAACAATAATAATATAATAATAATAATAATATAATATAATAATAATAATAATATAAAATATAATAATATATATAATATACGTAATACAATAAAAAAATAATTTAATTTAATTAAAATTAAAATTAATATTAATAAATTAAAAATTAACTAAAAATAAAAATTTATAAAAATTTATAAAAATTTATAAAAATTTATAAAAATTTGATCATTCTACTCACCGATGACACAACCCTCCAGCATTTAATTCTTGTCACTTTAAAACTTCCCTCTTTTACCTTAGTTTTCTTCAAGAAATTTAAAAAAAATGGTATGTCAGAAGATATTACCTTTTTTGGGCACGCTGTTGGTTATATGTTTGCAGTTACCTGTGTGCCAATGAATTTGCAATTCAATTCATATCCACCCACATTTACAATGACATGACTGTTGCTTTCAGGAAAATCTATTTCACAAGATTTGAACTGAAGATAACCATACAACTTCTGACTCCTTGCAAGCATTAGATACTACAACAAAATAAATCAACAATACGTAAATGAAAAGAACTTCTTACTCCAATCAAACTCGTTCATGTTCAATATACCTTCTTTCTTTCATTCTTTGTCTTTAGAGCATCGAGTTTCTCCAGAGTCTCAGGTGTTGTTAAGACCCAGCCTCTCTCAACGTCACTAACAGCCTATTATATATTATTAGACAGACTTTGGCATTTTCTGATACTTAAAAATTTCTTACATCTGGAATTAAATGTTAAAGGCCGTTTCCACTTCTAATGTACCCTAGCATAATGTTACGTTGTATATCTCTTTGTTTCATGAGCACCAGAGAATAGATAATGATATGGTTGAAATGGAAGTTGGCGTTAATAGAAAACTTACCTGAACAAAAAGAAGATTCAAGGCAATTTTATCTTTATACAGTTCATCTTCAATATTTGATGCCCAAAAACTGCAAAGATGCCAAATGGAAACATGATACTACTTTAGAATATCCATTGGTTGCACTCTATATACATATATTTTACTCTGTCTAACACTAGACAATTTTATTTGTCAGGATGAAACTCAAACCACCACCTAATGGTTGCAAAGGATGTTCTCACAATGAATGAAATTGTCTGCTCTTAGTAAAGAATTGTTTGTACTTACTTCTTTCTTATCACAAGGCGATGTTCATCTTTTTCTGCCAGAAGGACAAGAGCAGGAGATTCAAAACCTTGAAGCTTACGTACAACTATAAAATCGATGCATAATAATACACTGTCTGAGAAATCTTCTTGTGCACACATCGGTAACAAAATCCGATCCTTAGCCCCAAGACTACCTGACTATATAGCACATCAAATACCCAGTATATTTAAATTAAAAAGAACATACTCGTCAAATTATCTTCTTCTCTCTGAACCAAGAACAAGGAGAAATGATGGATCATTTCTTTAGGCAGCTTGATTTGTGAC
Source organism: Phenganax marumi (assembly GCA_025400095.1). Lineage (NCBI taxonomy): Eukaryota > Metazoa > Cnidaria > Anthozoa > Malacalcyonacea > Clavulariidae > Phenganax > Phenganax marumi. The sequence continues at coordinate 1,478 of JAODVM010379533.1, forward strand.
ATTGCTTCCTATAGAAATGAATCACATGTCTTTATCCAAATAATTCATCAAGATACATTGGTTGACAACAAAAATCAACTGGTGTTCTAAGACAAAGTAAAATGAAGACAAGAATTTTGCAGGCGTTAAAAGAAGTGCTAAAGTTGTCCAAGTACCTGCATCACATGATCAGTGGAGTCTGTGTTTCTAATGTTTACTTGAAATTTTCTGCCATTCATTAAGTAGATGTCTAATTGTGCATCTTCTTCCTCAACTTTGAGGCTTTCCTAACAAAATAGAGAAAATTACCAAGATCAAACTAACCAGATCTATATGAATGGAATAAAGCAAAATTTTATTGGAAAACCTTTTGAGCTTTTAGAAGAAATTTCAAAAAGATTTTTGATGTAATCAAGACTTTATCTTGGCTGACAGCTTGTAAATATTTCTCCAGAAGTTCTCGTCTCTCTTCACATTGCACCTGATTTAAACCGAAAAGTTTCTTTGGAGGAAACTTGTCCGGAACTCGCTCTCCAAATTCTTGCTTTAACTGAAAACAAATTTTAGCAATATATGTCATTACTCACTACTCCAATTTTCCTAAAAGAAGAACTAGAGTAGCCTGAAGATAATCTGTGGAGTTCTGCGAAGTCAAATTGGGTCTTTAATCCTCGCTAGACACTGCCTCATAATCGATATACCTGCTCATGTAGTTCACGTAGCTGTCTATAACGAATAGAGCTGTGACATCCACCGTTGATTGAAATAACATAACTCTGAAATAGAATATGCATTTAGCACACAGGTTTAAACTTGCCAAATTCACAAAATTTCCATCAATTAATGTATACGTATATAATATCCTGAATGACAATTATAACATATCGCACAGCATTAAACTCGTATATCAATAGTATAAACATGAACTTCTAACACCAAAATATTGACGAGCTTATTATACTTCAAGTGTGCGTTCTTACCAAGTCAAGAATATTGTCTTACAAAAAACTTGAACCGCACTATTATCTAGCATACTTACAGCAAAACATCATTAATGCACGAATATTGTTTCGAGAACGAATTATTTGAGACAAAATATTTTTCAAAATGCACTCACAGTATAGCTGCCGTGTTCGTCTGAGTTTTCTTCAATGTCGAGGATTGCAAAATGCATGTTGAAGCGCTTAAAATAAATAAAATTCCTACGTAAACTTACATTGCACTTACTACTTACAGCACTTTAACAGGACACCGATCGCTTGAGCCCACTGCCCATATTACTAAAGTATATATTTACGGCTTTTAAAAAACAGCGGTAATACTTTCGAAGACTTTATGTTAAAACAATATTGCGCGCTATACAACGTTTCATAATATATACTCTTAAAATATATTTTAAGTTGATAAAACGTATATATGTGAATAAGATAGTACACAATTTACCTCCTGTAATACTTTGTATGTTTAGACCTTTTCACATAGCATATTTAAAACTTTTGATTGTCAGTAACATTATAAAACAACACTAATTATAAATATGGAAAAGCCACTAAACTACTACACTTGCATTCTCTTGGAATCACAGTTCACTATATTTCTGCCGTCCAAAGCTACACGTTGTGATAAGTCGAAAGAGTGCCCATTTATCTGTAAAAAGAAAGTAAACACATTAGCATGAAAGAGGTCTGAAAATTCAATCCCCATAAAAAAGTAAGGATAAAGATTGTATGCATGCAAAGATTTACCATTTCTCTAAAAAGCAACGGAACTACAAGTAACAACGTACCGTTAGATGCTGCACACATCCAGAAAAATCTCGGAGATCCCTAGAGTTCTCGTAAGCTAAAGGCTGCACCTGTGCTAAGTCAGGTACTCCCCCAAGATAAAACACTGAAGCAACGTTAAGCTGTGTTGCTCCACCAAAACTGGAGCACGATGTCTCGTTACTATTTAACAGTAGCTTAGATGTTATGCCATTTCTGCTCACAGTAATGTTGTTTTTTCGGTCAATGAGAATTGCATTTTCACTTCTGCATTTCGCTATCCCCGTCCCAAGATTGTAGATCAAATAGACGTGCCTGATAAGAGAAAGCAAAGAACTATAAGTTTGAGATCAAATACGGCTATACAATCTTTTGTCAAGAGTTCTTCCACAAAAGGAAAAACAAAAGATTCATACGTATTTCACTACAGAAGAAAATGGAGTAATCGAAGACAACTTGGCGGGTTTGGTAGAACAAGTGTAGCAAGGTGTTCCAAAGTGTTCTCATAGATCAATATGACGTACTTATCGTGCAACGTAACAGACATAAAATCTCCTGACAGCGACGTTATGTCATGAGTGATGTAAAACAAAATGCCATTGGCTGCTGACGTCAAGAAACCAAGAGTGATGGAAGTCTGGGAATGAATCTTGATTTTAGCCAATGAGAAACTTAGATAGGAATATTCTCCGAAATGTGGTGTGGTGATGTTGACGTCTGAAAAGAAATGAAAATAGGATTGCTGTGACTTCAACGCAATGTATAGACCGTAGAGACATCACACAATGGTTAGCGTATATGTCTTTTGTCTCTGAGATCAGGCGCAGATTCCAGTAATATACAGTTGTGCGATTACAATTTCGTTTCCGTCACATGCTTCCACTTTGACTCTTTCGAACAAAACAGGTTTGCAAGTCCTCTGGGGCCGGTTGTTCAAAGGTGGGTTAGCAGTTAACCTAGGTTTCAATTTAACCCACCATTTTATATCTCGGTCTTGAAGCACTATTTATTTTTTAAAACTTTGAGGGATTAAACTACTCATTATGGAAAACATTTTGAGCAAAAAACTTTTCAAAACTTTTTCTTGAACGAGCTTCAAATTGTGGCTAAAGTATTACACTAACCCGGGGTTAAGCTAACCCAGCTTTGAACAACCCGCCCCAGTACTATAAACTTGCAAAGATATTTAAGAATTGGAAGGTTGACTCATACCTAAAATTCTCTATCATTTTTATTCCTTTTAAATTTTTGCGATCGACTTGTATATGATATAAATTGTTTCTATAGAACCTTCGGGAGGTTTTGCAACAAACAGGCAGAAAACTCATCTTGGTCAGCCTCAATGCGAAAGTCTTACAGATTAAGAAACAGACATTCTTCAAACAGGCTACGAAAGAAGCTTTGGTGTTTGCAAAAGTTTTAGCCCTGGAAAACAAGTAAGATCATTGAGGCCATTGTCCATTGCGGTCGTTTTGCCCGCGCGGGCGGAGCGCACAGTTTTTGAACATGCTGTATTGTTGATTGTCCGCTCTTGATCTCGCGTGTACACGGAGAAAGTTGAATTAGTTTTAACTTTCCTGACGTATACGAAAGACCATGCAAGCGCTAACAGATAACGGCAGCGGGTAGAACGGCCGTAGTAAGTAATGATAAAATCTTGGCGAGCCTCAGTTGTTGGCACAGGCAGACAGCGAGTGGCGCGCAAATCGAACTCCTCAGATAAATATTACTAAACGTAAAATGAAACCATGAAGATTTGGCCACCATGCAGTAGTCTTGCCTTGAAAAACAGCCAGGAGTAAATGGCATTTAATTATGAATAATGGTAATGCAAGTACAAATCACTCCTTTTTCCTGCAATCTTATTAGTTACCCGGACGACGATGCATTGTACTACAAATTTCGTCATATGTGTCTATGGGAAGCAGAAAAGACCAGTGTCTTGCAGGAAACTATAGCAACGAGAAATCTTAGTCATCTCTCAAGGAATGATGATCTCTCCGAAAACACGGCAAAAAAAAGAGCGAGGAGTGCTCGTCAGATCTCAAGAAAACTTTTATGAATGACCATATTGGAAATTTGAATGGCTTTGTGTCAGTTGAATTGCAATGAATCTAAACAATAGTCTGGAAACTTAGCAGAGGTCCTCCTTTTTCGCAGTAATGCATAACTTTTTTCACCGTTGTTCATGGCTCTTTTTTCACCTTAGTCTTTAGGGCGTGAAAAGCCCAACACCGAACTGCATTAATAAAAAAATTGAGTGCGTACTGTATATACAAAGACAATTTAGAACATTTGGCACCACAAAATCTTCTTCGCAAAACACTTCAAAGACCGCCAGCGATTCAGGCAAATTGCAGTTCAACGTAAAGTTGATTTGGATAATACACGCTCCCTTTCCGTTCAACGCGCATGGCCAATGAAGTCGAATTTTTTTTCCCATGGGCGAAGGATTATATTCGCGTTCTTAAGGATTTTAAATTTTGTCTTCCTTATTATTCTAATTTAGCAATCTTGGTCAAAATGGTAACTGCTGATGTCGCCGAGCGTATTAAGCTGTCTCAATATTTTGTCTGAAATAACTGTTCTTTGAGAATGAGCAAAAACAAAAGACGGGCGAGTATCGCCGACTTCAGCAACCGTTATCAATTGAATTAGGGTTTTGTCTTTGTGTTTACGCTTGTCTTTGTTCTCGTCATTGTCTAGCATCAGATGAAGGATTTGATAAATTTCAAGCAATCCGATTTTTTCTGACGATTTCTATTGAAACATTTCGACTACAGTGAATATAAAACTCATCTATCAATCTTCCTGCGTTTTGGAAGTTATTCAAAACAAGATCTGATAATTTTGAGATATTCTTTAAAAATGCTCGAGTTGGACTGCTGAGTACAAAATATGTTTGGAATTCGTCAGAACACTTTAGATGAGGTATCAGTCTGTCTGAATGATTACGAAGGGTAAGTGTTGTGGCATTTTTGATTTTTGCGGCATGCCCTGCCAAAACGGTGATGAAGAACAACAAAAGTAGAAAAGAAACAAAAAAGAGCTTTGAAATGAATAGTTTAGAGAATATACCTATTATAGTTTCACACGTTCACAATCCCGATGAGAATGCGCATCGAAATTACTCTTGTATAAATGTGCAGTATCTTATTTAGTAAAGTTGATTTGACGCCGGTTAGATTTCGTAATCTTCGGAAGCTGGGTTTTCCTGTTTTTGCCAGATTTTGCGCAAAACATTTTTAGCCGTTACTATTACGCCCACGTTTCTTGAAACTTTGCAGACGTAAACATACACAGCAACAACTATTACAGAGTTGATCCTGATTAGCAAAGCATACAATGGCGTAGGTGACTTGGCTAAACTAAAGTCAAGAATATATTTTAAAATATTCATACCCTCAGGGCTCCTTGGAGTTTACGGTTTTCAAGTTTCCACTTTGAAGCGTGCGTCAATATCTCATCCTCTTCAGACGCTAATCTCTTCATCTCTTGAGTCTTGCGACATGCCGTGCATGAAATTCATGGCTGAACGTTCCAAAATATCTATGCCTCTCAGGCTTCATGTTGCACGAACCCCTTTTTTTATAGTAAATTCAGTGGTTCTTTTTCATCGTGCCAAACGTTACGTATGGTGTGCTTTTCTATTGCTGGTGCTGGTAGACTCAAACAGTTACCACAGTGTTTTATATACCACATCTAGTGTGGGCCATGCACGCAATAGTAGTGACCATGCTATTTCAACCTCGATAATGACCATGTAGAGGAACTGTACAATAAAGAAAACTTAAGAAGAATTTATTTTAGCATGGAGGCTCTAGTTTTCATCGGAGGATGTTTCGTGGTATAGTCAATCCTATCATTTTGCGGATTCATTGCCTTTCCGTGGCAATATTTTTCGGAGTGTGTGATTTTTGCGTGATTCATATTCGACTGCAGAAGTGTAGTAATTTTTAGACATTTTTTAAATTTCTTAAATGTCAAAGGAAGGGAACAAAGGTTTTTTGAGTAACATATTAATGTACCTCTGCGTATGATGCATTCATACCGACTCCGAGTACGGTCATCGAAATTATAATTTCTTATGTTGTTTATATCTTGTCTATTTGCCTAACAGTTGCGTTGCAAATTGCGGTTGAGCGTGATCATATATTTGCCAATGGCGTTTCCAATCTATATTTGTTTTTCGAACATCAATATCAGTCCCCCAATACCACCCTAGCTTCCGGAAAATGAACAGTTACATGATTGATCACCATGTTCTTTCTTTTTAATACAGACGTCTGTCTTTTACTCTTCAAATGTACTTGCAAATTTGTTCCGCCACTGAATATTGTCTATGCTTTGAAGCAGTGTCTACCCTGGTGGAAAGAGCTTCTTTTATCCTCCTCTTTCCGTCAAATTCTTTTTTGTGTGCAAAACGGATGCCAGGATACACACATGAGACAAGAAAAAAAGTTATGAAAAGAAACCCTGGCAGCCGTGGCAAACAGTGCCAGGAAGTTTGACCGATATATTTACTCAGCTTTTCGCCTAATATTATCATTTTGGCATATATAGTAACACAGTATCGAGGTGCAAATTTGGGATAATCAACGCCGAGTCTACTTAAGCTGAGGTCCACTTTTTGTTCATTTTTCTCAGTACGACGTACAATATGCTTCAGTTCAGCTCATTATGTTATGACTCATGTCCAGTATCCCTTTTCTCGAGCCCCTCTTTGTTGAGCACAGTAGTTGCCACGGTTTAGTCAGATACGGCCTAAATTCACTAGTACGATCTAGAAAAAAATGGTATGCGTTAGCTCCTAATTTCCTTCCCATCTTTATCTGACATGAATCATGCCATTTTTGAATTTCAGAGCTTGAAGTGGTTGGAGAAGACAAAATGCAGGTGTCACTTACAGACATAAATACGTAAAATTTACGTCGTAAATTATACATTTTCTAATTGTCTCAAATGTCGCTTTAAAGTTGACAAGCGAAGTTGAAAAATGAAACGCCAGTCCCGTTTTGTGGTCTCGCAAGTTTGTTTGCACGAGCAGAGCTCCCCGGTCGCCTTTTTTTTACCTCTTTCCACTTGCCCGAGTTTTTCACACGAACGTGTTTTTTCTTACAAAACTTACAGCTGCAGTGGCTGCAAGCACGCTTTGTTGTTGACGGACGAGATCCTTGCCGAAAAGAGCATTTCTAAAATATTCAAACTACTGCCTTCAATCCTTCTGTACGAACGCGCGTGTCTTTTTCCGTTTCATGGTAAATACTGCTCTTGGAAGTGTTACTAAATGGTTGGAAGGTTCGTCGCGCACGGCGAAAAGCTGTGCAGTAAATTACATGTAATTGTAATTTGAGGAGTAAATTGATTCTGTGCGCTTTCGGCTTTCAGTTATTTTTATTGCACTCGCGAAATTTCAGCCGTCTTTATCTGCGGTGTCGACTTACTTTCAAAATAATTTCTGGGGTTTTGCTAATGGAGACATTTCCCGTCCCTGGCTATCTAAAATTGACTAAGTGGCTGCCTTTTCTAGCTCGATCAATTAGCCGCTAACCTCTTTCATTAACAATACAAGTTCGTTACAAAAAAAAGGCTGCGTATTTTAGTGTAATGAAAACTATTCTGTAAACATCACTATGAATTTCTAACTGCGGTAGACAATAGAAAACAAATAAAGCTCTGCGGTATGTTATCTGTCATGGGTAGCTGTCAAGTAGACGCAAAGCACCAGCCTAAAACTAAACTTTCCCTGTCTTTCACAACAAAGACAGCCGTCAAAGGTCTAATTGGCACCAAGGTGATCAGCCAATCAGAATGCTCATGGCCGATGTACCTTGATTCTGATTGGCGGGTAATCTCAAGCACTTTTCGTATGATCGGCCATGATGCAGGTTGCAGCCACTTGAAGTAGGCTTGTATCATGGGGTTCAAAATAATCCCTTCAAATTCTTGTCAATGTTCGACATGTACGCGTTGCCTTTAGTCGTCCTCTGTTCCTTCCTTGTCCTGGGGACTGCCAAACGTAAGTTAAGAACTTGTAACTGTTCTTTAAGGGCGACTACAGTTGCTGGAAATCTAAAGTTATTCGCTGTTTGTCTGTTGTATTACCTATTTCACGCGTCGGTGAATATGTCCTTCGCTCGCTCTCACGAGCTTTTCAATTGGGCTAAAAATTAAAGCATGTTAGCTAAAATAATTGTGTATTCAAAGCATTATTGGTGTAGAATTGGAAAGTTTACTGTTTCATTTAAAACCTAACTTTAATCTCATTTGAGTCTGGAAAGTTTGTTGGAAAAACGCGGGTTTCCGGTAGCATTGTGATTTGCACTATTGTGTTTTATTACTTCCATAAAGGTTTTGTACCTTTTCATTTTCTTTCACCTAGAACTTACATACAACCCTAAATGCTGTGAAAATATCAGAGGTTTTCGAGAGTGCAAGCGAGAATGTGAGAAGGTTTGTATTGTGTACATACGCTCGTCTCCTTCGATGAAATCGTGGAGATTCTAACTAGATCTTTCCTGGATCTCTTTTATTCTGTACATCATCCGCTCTCTTTCTCTCATCTAATTTGTACCATAAATATGAATTTGAGAGTATTTCTAACTTTAAGATGCGAAGTCCGTAGTGATTCTTCAATTTCGCTAATAGCAGATTGTTGACACGCATTCAAACAGGGTCAAAGCCACATTTATTGTACTTTCGTGTTAAATTTTGGCTCTGTTACTGTAAAGAAAAGGTTTGGGCGCAGCCCAGAGTTGGGAGAATAATAAAATACCGTTGTTGCCTGCATTTTAGGCTTGGAATGAAAAAAAGCCTGATGCGAAAGTTCATCTTTCTTTGAATTTACCCAAAGTGTGCCCTTCACATCTAGTAAGTTCAGTCAATGGCGTTTGAATAAAATTGATGTTGGCCGAGTTGTGACATTTGCAGCTGAAACCTGTGTAATTTTGATACGCTTAACTGTACATAGCATCGTACTAAAGTTCGACCTGTTTACATTCCTCAGGTTTCCTTATGGGAGTGTTTAAATGCGACAATTCAAGGTAAGGTTTTGTTCGCGTTGTTGCATGCTGTGATAGGCTGGCCTTTACACTGGTGTCGTAAGGAGTTCTACAAATAACGCATTAGCCGAAAAGAATAGACCAATTATACACAAAAATCAATTGATCCCTATTGCTAGACGAATACTTAAACGTCTGTGGGAAGGAAAGACTTCTCTTGTGTGAATGTAAAATGTCTGCTTAGAGTACCATGCGTAGATACCAAAAGACTTTCAAGTACATTGAACATTCGAAAATGTGCGTGATTTTGTTCGCGCTTGTTTTTGAATGTGTTCACAAGTGTTCGCGAAGTAAGGTAATGTGTAAGCGCGGGAAACTTTCGTATGATGGAAAAATGATCAACGTTTATACGATCATCAGACGTGCGGGTTAAACACTAGGTGATCAGTAATGGAGATTTAATTGTTTGTGGCATTATTGCTCTTCGGCTAGGCATTTTGACTGTGCCATCAACTTGGAGGTGCTAATTTCCTGACAATTCTTAAAGTTTGACTTGTTTATAAATTTGCGACATTAGGAAAGCAGGAATGTAACCGCGTTGGCAATTTACGTGGACTTTTGACTGTCGTGGGGCGCTTTTGCAAAGCATTTGAAACCTAAGCCGCGGCGTCGACTCCTTGTTTTGTTTGAAGTCTGCACTTGAGATTTTCAAGGTGTTGCTCCATAGGGCAAGGCATATGCGTCGATACACTACAGCCTGTCTGCCTGATATGCGTTTATGAAGTGATACTTAACATTACTGAAATTATTGTCCCCTACTTGTGTTGAAAACTTAATATTATGTTGCAATAAGTATAAAGAAAGTCTTACCAAGACGATATAGTGATAATGTACTTAACCACATGTTACACGTATACTATTATAATGAAAAACGCTCCTACATATGTTTTCTTGTCTGCGCAAATCTCTTTTGTGTTTAGCTAACATAGATATCTTGAATTGCGGTTCGGAACACTGTTTTGTGGCGAACAAAAACTGACCCACACTGCTGGAACGTTTATTTACTATGGTTTAGCCATTAATATTTTAGAATCATTGTTTTTAGCGAGTCGTGTAATACTATGCTTATTGTCTGGCCATAGTGGCCAAATTTAAGTGGTTGTGTTTCGAATATTAAAAGCTGCATCTGTGCAACTCAGGCGTTGTTTTGAATATCTACAGTGATAAGATCTAGTCTGAAAAAAATTTGCATGCATCTTCTAAATTGAGCTATTACCACAGCGCAGCCCACTTTTATTGGAAAGATAATCAAATTCGATTGATATTTATAACACATTCTATGTTTGAAAGAAAGTAGAAGCGCTCATATCATGTTTATCAATGTTCTATAACACATTAAAGCAAAGATTTAGTGGTGCTCAAAAGACTTCTAGAATGTTACGCTGCGCCAGCAGTGTGCAGTTTGAGTATCGACGAGTTGTGTGGCAGTTGTTGTTTAGAAACAACATTCAGTAATAGCTTTCAAAACTTATAATGCGTCCAAAATGGTTGAAACTATACGTTCACTCGGCCTTCACTTTGTCACTATTGTACTAAAAGTAACAATAAAATTCAAAATAAAATAAGCCGTTCTCAGCTATGCATTGCTTCCCAAAGATGGCTATGGATGTTTTAAGAAGATTATCAAAGGTGTACATGTTTTAGATTTAGTTCAAAGGTGCATCCTGTATGTCATTTCCCATTTTACACCTTAATCTAGAGTCTTAATTTGTAGATCAGACATATTTGTAAAGCCCGTATGTATGTTATGCATGTTCGTTGAGTGATACATGCAAGGAGTGTAACTCGAGGGCAGCTCAGGGTTGAGCTCTAAATGTCTTTGACAGCACACTGTTTTGTCCTTGTGGTGCTGTTTTGCAAAAGTTTTCCCTTATGAGAAACATTGTCTGGCATTGCACAGAGTAAAATATATAAATAGGGGGCATTGTCAGTTATAGAATAGGTTCCAAACAAGGGAAATTAGAAATTGGCTTGCCAACTGTAAAAATTAACCAGTTGCCTACAGCTGGAGGCCAATTATTTGACTATTGTATAATATGGTTTTATTTGAAAAAATTTAGAGACTGCAATCTGCATGTGCCTGTTTGTGGAATTTCTCATTGCCTTTCATTGTTGTAAACTGCTATTTAAAATTTGCTGAAAGTATTTAATTTTACTTTGTACTTGTTCTTCCTTTTTGGCCTAATAAACTTCTTGCTAATTTTAGGTCTAGAGCTGTACACTCATGGAAATTTACTTCAACACAAAAGTTGTTGTCTGCTTGGGATTAGTCCATCTTGCCGGGAGGCTTGTTTCTTGAGTGATGACAGTGATATTCTTCGCCACTCTTGCCCATTGAAGGATGAGGTATTGAGAAATGGAAGGGAACCTGCCATTTTGAATATTATACCATGCATACTCCTTAATTCAAATAAACTTGAGATCATTGAAAAAGTTGTGTGATTGTGTGGCACATACTAAAATTATTTGTGAAATCATGCTATTCTCACCTTTAAAGAATATGCTGCAATGTTTTTGTTTTCTTCCAAATAGGAATCCTTGCATCGATGTATTGAAAGAAGTAATGGTAATTACCTTAGAAGTAGTTTTTACCAATATCCTTTGTTTTTTGTGCATTTGTTGCTGCAATTTTATTAATGATTGGTTGCATGCGAAGCTAATGGTCTGTCAATTGACAAAGCCACCGAGAGGCCTTGATGCTTCAGGTCTATATTGCATACAAAACAGTCTTAAGCATTCTGTTACAGTAGTCAACCATTAAGATGGAAACCCCTGGACAATAGAATTGAGAACAAGGGGCACTGGCCTTATCCATCTTAATTTTTTTAAGTTTTCCTCGTGCAGTACGTTTGTTGTATCTACTGTACTTAAAACCGTACAATATATTTTTTGAACAAGAAAATTTTTCTTTGTTTTTTCTTAAAAGTGAGTTCTCTTCACCTGTGTGATTAAACATAATGGGGTTAGTTGTTTTTGGAAAAAATTATATAAAGTTGATTTTTGCTTTCCATTTAGCTAGTGAAAGATGCTGCCAAGTTGACTATAGGAGATGTGAAAGAGCGTGCCAAAATGTAAGCTAACGTTTCATTACATGAATTGGAGCACAATGAAATATATATATCTTTAAATCCTCTGTCAGGACTATACATCTTTATTATTTGTATTTTTTCAGGTATTTGCTTCCAACAAAGTACCCGGTGGAAAAAAGATAAATCGAGTCAAGAAACAATGCAGAAAGTCATATCGTCATGTTTATAAATGCGTCAAGATTGTCACAAACTTATCCAATAAGCCACCTGGTAATTCTTAAAACCTTGAAATAACTCACTAATAGCGAGTGTGTTGTAAAATAAATTATTCAAAAATTGTTTGCAGACCACAAATGTTGTAAAATGACCAACGATAAGAAGTGTCAAACTGTGTGCAGAGAGGTTGGTGTACACATGGATTACCATGAAAGTTGGCTGAAACCTTGTTTTGCTTAATTGTGTAAGGTGTTAAATATTGAACTATTTCTGTAGGCTATGGCTTCCAACAATCCACTAGAAGTAAAAATATCCATTTTGAAGAAGTCATGCCGTCTTACATTTCATGTAAGTTTAACTTGCCTATGTGCATACTGTTAATTCTTGCTGTTAAATAGCGTATCTTACATTCAGCAGTTTAATACTAGGCTTCATAGGTTTTGTATTGTCCTGAATTTGTTTGAAGAAATGGGCAGTGCATATTGCATGATGTATTCACCCAATAAGTGCGAAGCATCTTTGTTTGAGTTGTGAAATATGCCATGCATTAGAGAGCTTAATATCCTTAATTTTTTCTTTTGCAGGATGGTATATGGGGATGTTTTCTAACTCATGCAAAAAGTCGGGACCCTCAAAGAGGTACACAGATATCACTTTTATTCAAGACACCCAGCACTTTTTGCCACAGCATAGGGGTTTTCACTCAAAAAATTGTTTGCTTTGCTTACATTTAATCAGTGTCAAGGTGTGTCTAAGTGTTCATGCAGTGCTCTACTAATAGTATTTATGTCTAATGCCAGATTGTTTTACTCATCATTGTAAGATGCTTGTGGAACATTAGCACTCAATGGATTAAAGAAAAAGTTGACAGATAGTTTGGTTAACCAATTAAATTGCAAGAACCACACCCTGACTGTAATACTGTCTGGCATTTTGACTGCATGGGTTAAATGACATTCAAAAAATATTTTCAACTATTTTTTTTTCAGAACTGCCTAAAGTAGATGTGAGGCTGCATTGCTGTTTCAGTGCAAAGGACAAGGAATGCTTTAACTTGTGTTTGAAAACCTATTCAGAAAGGGGAAAATCTCATGCAGCTGAGTTCAAAAAGAAGTGCCAATTTGACCCACAAGAGGTGACGTACAAGATGAGTGTCTCAAGGGGCTAGTTTTACAAAAGCCAGCTTGACCTATCCTGCAAATAGGTCTTCTTTTACATTGTGCATTGATCAGAATAATCAGGAATTGTTATCTGATGGTATAAGCATTATCCATCCTTTAAACAGCTGTCCCTTAATTATGACACTGTAATATGTTTTCATTTATGAATCATGCATCAGTTTATGTCTAACAAATTGCTCTCAGTTAGCCTGTTTGATAGTTTGATGTACTTACTTAAATATGTTTTTTTTTATTTTTTAGTCCACCATGCTTACTTGTATTGCTGATGGTGAGTGAGTGCAGTATATCATATGGTTGGAATAGAGATTTATATGCCATAAATAACACCGAACTGGCTAGTTTAATTTAGCCTGGTAACGGTGCTGTAAATGATGATATTAGAATACACTATGTACAATGCTAAAACCTATACACGAGCAGTTGCTAGTTATAACTTAGTGACTCCAAATGTATTTTATGCTTCAGTTTCTCAACCTTGTCGCATTGGCTGCAGTGGTCTTGCTTTTTGTAAAAACTTCAACCACAGACATACAGAGTTATTTCGAAGCTGTACAAAGGAGAGAGACAATGCAGCAAAATCCGACTATGAGAATTGGTTGAAGGAAAAAAGAGTCGAAATTCACTCTATGGATGTTGTTCCTGTCAAAGATATTAGCACTTGTTTGCCAGAAATGTGGAAGGTAAAATTGAGTAGAGATTTGTTTGTATTTGTTTGTTTGTATTTTTTGTTTTTAACTGTTTATTGAAGCTTCCTTTTAAATAATAGGCAGTAGCTTGTACACTACAAATTCAGCCTTGTCATGCCAAGTCTCATGGCTCAACCATTTGCAGGTTAGATATACTGTTATACTACTGCATTAAACAATTGCTTTATAGTTTCCATGTTTGGATGGCCTGATCCAAACATGTGGGAATGCTGTAAGAATTAAGAAAAGTGTGCGAAACATGAGCCAAAGGCGACTGATTTTGCATGCTTTTCTTAACTCGAGCAACATTCCCAAGTGTTAGGATCAAGCCATTCTGATCCAATTGTTTTATAAAGTAACAGTAGTGACCGCGAAGGCACTTTAAATTTCTGTATTTGGATGACCTGATCCGAACATGGTTTTGACCAATCAGAATATGTGTTATATACGTGGTATTTTATAATATGTAATCTATGTTTTTTGAAGTTAATGTAATATGGGTAATGTTGGCCGCTGATAAGTTTGCAAGTTTACTCTTAAGAAACCCATTAATTAAAGAAGTGGTTACAGAGTTACTTGGTTTTCTAAAGTTTTTGAATGTTACTGTGAGGCATTTTTATATTAAAACAGGAGTGATTGTATGAAGATTCTTGGTGAATGTGCTCATAAACTAATGCTTGGAGTCAGAAATGTAAAAGAGATTTGTGAAAAACTCTCTCCTGATGATCAATCTTCATGTATATCTCTTGATGCTTATCTCAGTAAGTTAAATTTTACAGTACATGATTGAATTGCCCAATATACATGTTTGAGCATATATAACCCTATGCTGTGTCAATAGTAACATTGTAGTACTGTGTTACTGTTTTTTTTTTTTGCTATTGTGTATTCCCGTTGAAAGGAGCAGGCATTGTTTCAGTATTATGGTTTTCCTCCTTTGAGAGGTGGCTGGCTTACTGTGTAGTGTGAGATTTGACTTTTATTATCCATGTGTCCATTTTGAGCTCTGAGAGATTTTTGAAGTGCATATGTATAATACTTGGCACCTCTGTTTGTGTTAGTTTCCTGTATCCATGAAAAATAACAAATTTGTGGAAATTTGATTGAATGTGTTCAATTCCTAATCTTAAAATAACATTTGAAGGTTGTTAAAAGCTGCATCTAGACAAAGATTTTTCAACTTATTTTTATCATGTTTCAGAACCAAGCTTGTACAAGAATTCAACAGATGGTAGGTATATTGGCTGTGCAGCAATGCATTGGATTATTGGCTCTTGTTAGGTTATATCTTATGTAGCACGTGTTTTTACCTATCTAGTGACACACCCGTGCTACCCTAATCCATGTCGTCCTAACAGCGATATCTGTGAAATCAATCGAGATGATCCGGAAAAGGGACACAAAGACTTTGTTCCCTATCGTTGCACACCAGGTAGATAAGCAGTTGTTTAGTTCGGTACATGCATGTCCTTATTGCACTTGCTTTTCATGTGCAAGGGTGTAGGTTGTAGTTGTTATATTGTATTTGAGCTGTATTTAGGCAACAAATGAATGTCCATGGGGGACTGTTTCAAAACAGTATAAATTAGTAAATTTTTACAGTCATGATTATTTTTGTTGTAGTCAAGCTTTTTGCTAGTCAATGCAATGTGCGTTTTGAGGATCTGTTGTTAAATTTGTACTACAAACTTTCAACCTTTGTGAAATCTGCCTTTAAATATAGGTTGCCCAATAGATCACCAATCCAGCACAGTTATAAAGAATGGTGACTTTGCTCGGGTAGGTACATTTGGTCTACAGTGATGGATTTAAAATTTGCTGTCCTTGTATTGATTAATTTTATTTTCTGATATTGTCTGTTCGTTACCCTTAGTACATTACATTGATTAATTTTGTTTCCTGAAATTATCTTAGTTGCCCATAGTACAAAATTCAAAATTGGAAGGGTGTTTTAAAATTTGTCGATGTGAGGAAAACAGATTATCCAGCTGTCCAAGATTGCCAAGTTGTGTGAAACAAAAGTCGTGCCATCTGAAACTGCCTAACAGTAAGAGTAAATAACGAAATTTTAGAGCCGGACTGATATTTTATCCTTTCTGCCATTCTATAGCTTAAGAGTTGTTGCTTCAAACGTTCTTGGTAACTTTGAAAACAAATGATTTTTTTTTCAGAAATTTATAAACATCAAGAGAAATTTTTGATGAATTGCAATTTTTGTGTCTGCTTTGATGGTAAAGTCATCTGCTCCAAATCTCAATGCCTTCCCGGGGCGGCGAACAATAGCACAGGTATATTTTCTGAAAGTCTGAAAACGTTTTCTGCATTGAAGTTTTTAAGCAAAACTGAGAATCACCACCTGCAGTTACCAGCACAGACCTTGAAATAATTTTAAAAGCTTCTCCGGCAGACCTTCTAAGCAAAGTGACAATTGACATTTGACCAGAACTATTCAAATGTGGTCCGAAGTTTTTTTGTTTCGTTTCTTTTTATCACATTTGTTTGTATAAGCCTAAAGTAGATACTCACTATGCTTGGTGCCGACCCGATCATTTAAAAAAACATATCTTTTTCTCAAACTTTGTCGCGACAAAATGTCCGATCATTTCAACATTTGTTCGGAAAAACTGGAACTTAGTCCGAAACCCGCCGATTGCCGGCCGTTATTTCAGGCTTTGCCAGCAGGTAAACTGGATTTTTCTAAAGCTAAGGAGTGGATTAATTCACGAATTGACTTATTTACCGTTCTTCGTGCAGATCGATTACGGAGAAATCACTTGCCCAATGGAGAAGCTCCTATCAGGGGTACGTACTTGCACCAGAGCATACATGTTACTGTGTATCCTAGATTGTAGAACTTACGTTGTTTGTTGTATGGAACATGCAAAACAAGGTCAGTGGCTAGCGTATGAAGCTGGCTATAGTAATTAAATATTTGTGGGGATTTTGTACGAAAGTGACTGAAAAGAGAATTACTATGGCTAGAAAAATATAATTTCTCTGCATTTGTAGGCGTCGCAACCAGTGTTGGTAATGGTGTAATGATGGTAATCAGTTTATGCGTTCATGTTTGCTATAGGTCTATCATGTCCTTGCAATGGCAAGTACCAACCAGTTTGTGGCGTGAATGGAAAAACATATCGAAGTGCTTGTTTTGCCAGGTATAGAAGGCGTTCGAATTAAATTATTCCATGTCTCCTTGAAGTGTTTCTATTTTTAACTTGTCAAGTGACAGAAATCGATGCTAACTCGACATGAATCGCGATGAAACTAAAGAGATTTACATCACGTTGCTATACAGTAGGCTCTATCTGTTCTTTTACGTTTTCAGTTGTGCCGGTCTCAACGCAAAACAAGTTGTCGAAGGAGAATGTTCGTCAATAAATCCATGTGATTCTTCTCCTTGTTCTCATGATAAAATGTAAGTTTCAATCATGTGCTAATCTTTAGTGTAGCTGTATGACAGCAGCATTCACGATACCAACGAATGTAACATCTTGTGCTCATATAGTCAATGAAACGTTTTAATTATTCCTAGGTGTGTTGTTGATAGAAAAGTGTGTGTTGGCAGCACATCTATTTGCCCACAATATCTTTGCAGTAAGTGTCATTTACACCCATGAATTTTACATTTCGTATGCGAGTGAATGAAGAGAAATTCATCGGTATTCGTAATTGACGTGAGATTGTATCTTGGCGAAAAGCTATGGAACAAGGGAAAAGCATTAGCTATTTTTTTCGTGGCGTAAGTTTCGGAAACGTTTCTGCATAAGAGCGCATGGACAACGACATCAAAACGTACCGTCTCAAGGATTTGATATTGGTACTTCAAATGAGTTATATACTGTACCATCGACCCAGTCGCAATCCATCTTAACAAAAAAATTTTAAAATCTTTGTGGTAATGTGTCAAAAGCTGACGCTGTGCGATATTATTTGCAGTAAGAAGACTTCAAAACTGTACGAATTCTTCAAAGGAATTCTTCTGTGATACGGAGAATAATCAGCATTCTAGCGAGTGTTCCGTACGGCTGGACCAGAAAGAAGTAGCCTATGGTGGGAAATGCAATGTATGTCTAGAACGCATTATAACCGAAGACTTGAAATTTTTGTGAGCCTCCAAGTGGCAGACAACTTGCAACACGATAGCGACGGGTATCTTTTTCATTGCTCAAAGCATTGATTTTTCGTTATAGCGTTCTTGTGCTCCAGGCAGAAAGAAAATGTGTGGCGCTGACGGCCACACATACAGTAGTATGTGTGCATTAAGATATGCTCGTATGTTACTGGATTACGAAGGCCCTTGTAAAACTGTCGGAAAATTTGGCAGTAAGTTGTCTTGCTGAATTTCTCTGTGTTTTTCAAAATGACATATGAGAGTCTGTCGTGCACGTTTGATATGAAATAATGTTTTTTCTTCGAAGATGAGGAACCGACAATAAGATGTGCTTATATCAAATGTCCACAGTTAAATCCAGTATATTGCGTTGGTGTCACGCCGCCTGGGGCTTGCTGTCAAATTTGTGGTGAGTTTTTTGTGCTTCATACATTTTGTCTAGCTTGCACTATTTTGTCTCCACGGCGCTATGGTGTGTGCAGTTGGTCAGAATAATGTAGCTGACCGAATTGCGTACAGTTCTCGAAATATAAAGCGAACTCTTTTGAGGGACTATTATCTGTCTTCACTATAGCTACCCAAATGAACATTCTTTTTGATGAGGATGAAGTTTCAAACACGAATAAAATTGTGATGGACACATCTCAGCCAATCACACAACAACAGGTTGTGTCAAGAGTACGAAGACATTTGTCAGTGGTACGATCTTACTTTCATTCATTCGCATCTGGATCTAATTAATTGTCCCCCTTCGAAATAGCTGAATATATAAGAATTGAAACGGCTGGGACTAAATTCATTAATTGTCTGCTTGGGAGTGGCGTCCGCCTTGGATTAGCCTTCGCTGCATTAGTATCAAAAGAAGACATGCAGTTGAACTCTCTGAGCGTACAGCCGTCTAAGGCGGGCACCTCCTCGGGGCCGGACAATAAAGTTGGACCCAAGATGGTGTGCTTTAAAGAGAGTTCACTGTTTAGTCAAAGCGGTCGCAGTTAATCCACTGAGTATTGTACTATATTGTCATTTACATGTTTTCTGTTGCAGAGAGAGTGCGATGTATTTGGCTTCTACAATACACATCGCAGTTTCATACTACTTGTGAAAACTATCACTGAAAAACCAACAGATCTTCAGGTGAGTTCAACACGATAGCAGGAGAGTGAGTGCATCTTCTCTCTCGAAAAATCGAGATCCTTAAAGATAACTAACCAATTTGTAGTTCATAGAGCACGTGTTGATTGTTTAGTGCTGATTTAGGAACACTTATTGTCAATTAATAGTACTTTTTTATTGTCTAGTTTCTTATCTGTAAGAAAGAAGCTCAAAAGATAGAGACTTTAATCAATACTCAGAGTCCAATATTTACATCAGACGAGATTCTATTCCTGTTCCGTGCTGTGGCATTAAACATGCCCGAACTATCAGAAGAACTGCGCAGGGGCCAAGGCAAAAATAGGTCGATAGCGGCGTTATCCAGTTCAGCTCTTTTGCTGACTTGCCTATTATTAACGTTACTTTGGACGAGGTAGTTACTTCAGAGCTGCGTTGCAGTTGTGAATAATGAAAATATGATACCGTGGGGATCGTATCGTGCCAAACCTCGTTGTTTCACTGGAAATTTGTGACAGTCCTCCAAAGTTGTAGTATAACTGGATGCTGAACATTGAATGAAACGCCCATTCACACGAGCTGGCTTTGTAGGTTCAATTAGCTGTTTTGAGTGCGAGAACAGATTTTAAAAGTTGAAGAAAGGTTTGGACCTGAACTATCGTTAGAAATTATTTTCGGTCAAGTTGGAAGCAGCAAAGAAATAAGAAAGACCAAAGTCATTCCATTTACGGGGATCTGATATGAATAACTAAGATTCATCAAGGAAGGAGAGATGAATATTGAAAGAAAGTATTCTTATAGAAGAAATCATACAAGTTCCCCCATGCATTCGTATGTGCAGTATCGAGTCCAGGTTCGGTCTCGTGACAAACTAAACTGTGCTTTAGAATTTTAGCGCTAAATGAAAACTAGAGGGTATTGAATTGTACAAAACAGTTTGTAAATTATTTTCATCGAATCTTAATGGAAGTTGCACCAAGTTGTATGGCTGGAAAACACCATTATGAGTTTCCTTTAGAGACATGTTAACAAAATTAATGTAGATTATAGTAGATTTTAAACAAAGTTGCTAACACAGACATGTAATATATTGTATATAAGGTTTAGATTTTTTTTTTTGTTAATATGCTGCAAAAATGAATTTAAGAATGTGACACAGATAGACCATTTTGTTGTAACAAACTTATTAACTTGGTTTTCAGACATTTGGAATGGATGAGCCATTCTGCTGGAGTTGTGTTAGCCAACATGCTTGACGTCTTTCAACATGTAATTTCCAAAAAGATCATGATGACAACATAGAGCTATATTTTATGTCCAGGTATTCAATCCAACTGGTGAGCGTCGTCAATTCTCTGGTGACCTGGAATGTCGAGATTTACAATAAATGACAATGGGAACCTACTTTAGCTCAATACACCATACAGCTGCTACTCACCAAATTATCTTGAAATATAATAGCTGGATCGGCACCATGAATTTCCACGACCGTCACGTCACCATTATTGGGATAATCAGATTGTACTTTCAAAGTACAAAAGATTTGACCAGCTTTCCCCAGCATGAGTCGTACTACCCGCTCTTCTTCGTTCCAATCAATCGCAAATCTAAAGCGACAGGTGTTCATTTTAGTGGGTATATCAAGTCGGGGATTACATAAGTATAACATCGGGCATGTACAAACTGCCACACGCGAAGTCCTTGTTAATATATATGGGTGGTATGGGTATGGCATTTATTTAAACCTTTTCTGCAACAATTCAATTTCTTTCATCAACTTCACGTGATTGTGGAACCTTTTCTGAATTTCAAAATTGAAAAGATTCAGTTCCGAATTCGACGTCAAATGAGCAATTAAATCTTTTACCAAAACAGTCGAACAATTTGCCTGAAAACAAGAAAACAATTTTTCACCATTTGCTTCCTATAGTGATCAGCAGTCGCTTGGAAAACTTCGAGCGTGTCATGAAAAAAGATAAGGTGTGTCAGTACTGACTGTCAGTAGAGTTCTGTATCACTTAAACATAGTGATTAATTGCGTATTTCTTTTGAAGTATACCATGCATTATTATAGCAGCCCGTACACATGCGTGATTACTAACTCAAATGACTGTCTATGCAGTACTTTCAAGTCGTGTATGGTCAGCTATGGCCAAGTCTCCAAACCATATATGAAGGCACACTAAGCTACCGTACCGTTATATCGCGGATCGTGACTTCATTACCGTCTCCTTCAGCGAAGTGCACAGTAAGCACCTGGGTTGACATGTCCGCACCACCGTCATATATATCTGCGATCTCTACTTCCATCCAGTTTTCGCCAACGTTCAGCACTCGAAAGCCACTCGTCGCTAAAGTCTTGGACAAGAAATCCAGCCTAGGAAGTACAACAAATGCTAGTCACGTTATTCAATGACAATGCGCGTCCCTTCTTAAGTCAACTTTGTTCTATGTTAGCCTTGATGATAGATCTACATTTTTATCATCAATTCTAATGCACTTATAATTATACCGTTCTTGTTCTTCAGATTTTAACAATTTCTCTTGTTCTGTTGACAAGACCGATAACTTTTCGTCCATGTTCAGCAAGAATTCGTTGTTGGAATCCCGTTCCGACTCAAGTACCGACGTATGTTCTCTTAAGCTATTTACAGCTGCTGAGCATTGCTCCAATGCTCCTCCAGTCTGCTCCTAGGAAAGATAATTCAGTATCTACGTAACAGTCTGCATAGCGTTAGGATCTTTTAATTTGACTACGAAAATAAAAAGGAGGCGAATACAATACTATTTCTTTTTTGCTACCAACGTCTACCTTAAAACTCCTCTTCGTTTTACTGTTGTATAACGAGAGAAAATCTAAACTCGTCTTTTTAATAAGTGTGTTATAACCGTTGTTTGAGACCTATATCAGCTATGTACAGTTTATTTAATTTCAGGGCAAACAAAGTACAATATCACACAATGATGCTTTTACGTCCATTGTCCAACAAAGTGGATAGAAAACTGCAACCTCACAAACAGCTACGCTCAGTGTCATCATGCATGGTAGAGCACATTTCTTCCATTCCCACTAACCAATTTTTGCTTTGTGTTTTCTTTGCTGTAGGCCATACCGCAGCTCTAGTTGTAAAAACAAAAGCAACTATAATGGTTCAAAAACGTCGAAGTAGTAACTGTAGGCTGCATGGAATTGGTACTAACATACCGTATACTATACTTACAGAAGCACGTTCTCGTTTTTGAGATTCTAGTAACTGTTTTCGCTCGTGCAGTTTTTTCAGTTTTTTCATCTATAAGATTAGACCAGTATAAGTTCATGCAAGGGTTAGAAGACTTAGTTTGTTCGATTATATAAGCCATATTATATTAGGGATAGCCCGTTGTGTGACGAGGCTTCGGTAGGACAAGCGTCCTTCAACAATGAGGTTTTGGGTTCGATTCTCAATGCAGACTTAACTTTTTCATGAGTAATATCCGTCAACTACTCTGCCGAAAGTGGTAGGTTTTTTCCAGGCATTCCGGTTTCCTCCTGTAGGAAAAGTTGACAAGGTGGGCTGAGATATACAGATTAGGCGAATAACTGTAAAAACACTCTAGGATAACATATGTACTGTATACATTAGAAAAACATAGTAAACAGTTGTGCAATTCAGTCTATGCTGTCAAGTAACTATGTGCAACCCATCTGACGAGATTCCTCTTTTTTAATAGATTAAATCTAAAACTAGTGTAGAAAACCAAATAATGTGCACAAAATTTCCATTTAACCTTTTCATTTAAAATGGTTAGTTTGTTTTGAATTTGGAGTCTTTGTGCCTTGATAGCTTCATTGGCTGAAAAGTGCAAAATCAAAGTACTGTAAGATTGAGGCAAAAGATGCTGATGTTGAATCTAGCAAAGAGAATTTTGTCTCACAAGTTTGAATGAGTTCAGCATGTTTCTCTAGTGCTTCTTCAACACTATCAATATCATTCTTCACATTCTCGGCTTCCTTTTTTTCTTTGCTCATCAAATCTTAAAAATACTTAGTTAATAAAATTGTCTGGCATTAGACGGAGCAATAGAGTAAAGTAGGTGCACAAGCGTGCATTGCAACTCAATGGATTGAAAGCTTGGTTGATAATTTTGTACATTAAAGTTGCTGGCTACCCTGCTCATGAGCATGATCTTCACAACTAAGCCAGTTTTCCTCAACATCAGCAGAAAGACTCTCTTGTTCCAAATTGTTAGCAAACCAGAGCTTTGTTTGGGATGATACCCAGGCATTCTTTAGAGTGCTCATGTGAGCCTAAACAATGCAGAACTGGTAACATCAAGTTGTCACGAATTATGGCCACTCAACAGGTTGACCAGAGAAACAGCACAAAATGACAAAGTAGGGTGCAATAGGGTATATTACCACTGAATGGGATAACAAGGAAAATTGCCGACACCTTAAATGCAGTTTTACTAACTCATTGATAACCCCTGTTGGCACTTGGCACCATAAAAGAAATGAAATATTGGCGTGATGAAGACAACCACCTTGACTTGTAAAAGTTTGTCAACACGAGGTTCTAGAAAGCCACCAGTTTGATTAACATTTGTGCTGTCATCTTTCAAAGCAGCTTTCACACAATCTACGGTAACATCTCTCATGTGTAACTTCCTAGAGAAACATAAACTCAAAGACAAAGAAATCGCAAGACTGAACAGGGCTAAATCAGGAAATGTGATTGTATGACTGTCAATCTTCACCAGGGTGGACTGACTGGTGGGGCAATCGGATGCAGACCAAGGGCTCGGATGCCTTGGGATCGAACCCAAACTTAGGAAATAAAAAATATTTTCAGCAGCTAGTCTTGACTATAATAATCGGCCTAAAGTCATTTAATTTTTTATCGTAATCAGAGCTCTGTTCTCCTCATCTAGTTGTTCCAGATTTGTGTATTCTTGTTGAAGTAGGTTCTAGCCTGTGGGCTGAATCTAGATGGCATGGAGTTTCATTAATTTATTTTTTAATATTCTTACCATGACTTACAAACGGAAATACGAGTGTTTGAATGAAATCACGGTGAAAGGCCCAATAGGTACCTTGTCACCCAAGGGCCAAGGCCCAAAATTATGTCAGTCTGCCCCTTCGCGTATCGTACTGTTTTCACTCTTTGTAAGATATTGTACGGAAAACGAATAAAAACAATTACATTATACAGATATATGACTTACTTCTCAATATCGTTCATTGTTGCAGAAACACGTAAAAAAACTACATTACTAGTATCCAAAATTCAAAATAATCACAGTTTCAACTTTCATTCTTCGCGCCAAGTTCCCGTACCCTCGTCCCAGACTTCCAAGTGACGAAAACGGTTTTTGGTTTTGAGACGGGGAAGACTGGATTGGCACATGGTAAATCGAAGGTGGCGACCAAAAGTACAGTTTCAGTCGTTCAAGTGCAAACTTCCATTGCATACGTTTCGCCCACGGGCACAGTACTTGCATTAAACAAGCTTTAGTTACGATCATGGTTATGATGCAAGCAGGAGCGCTTCCTCGCGGGGACAAAGCGGCTGCCATGAAAAATAGCATTTAGAGTTACACTTCAGATGGATGGAATATTTTTAATCAACATTGATTATACCATACATGATACAACTGAGTACACATTACAGGAACATAAATGTAGAATAATCTGTAACGGCAATAGCGAATAGACTTTGACGATACAACGTTATTATTGCAATTGATCAAACAAACGCTGAGATGACTGATGCGCTTGTACCAATGCTTTGCCTTTCTCATAATAATCTTTCTAATGGTAAATTATGAGAGGGTTTACATTGGTGCGTTCAAATGATTGTTGGTAGCACATGTCTACGCTGTAATATTCTTGTTTTAAAAGAGCATGGACGAAAACCATGACATTGCACCATGGCACGTTACGTGAGGAGGTCCGTATGCAAATTTCAGTAAAGAACGACACAATTTACAACAAATGCACTGGCTTGGAACGGTAAAGTGCTCAATATTTCTCACAACAAACTATACTGCATAATTCAAAACCTTACTACATGGGCAAGTCTAAGAAGACGAGAACTGCGGATTTTCAAGGCAGTTCGTCATCAACAGCTCTACTTTCTATCGCTGAATCTGCACAAGCATTGGAGGAGACACAACAAGCGCAAGCTGCATCAAGACAACTATGGTTTAAGAGAATCTATAAGGATTTGTCTCCCTCTAGGCAAATTTTTTGTCTTTTATGTGTGTTTGATTTTCTGTTTACGTTTTTCTTATGGATTATTTATGCTCAGGTAAGTCATTTTATTATAAATTAGGGTTGGTGACACCGCAATAGTACTTTACGACCAAAATGCGATTGATGCGGGATGTCAGTGATTTGGGATAGATAGGTATTTTTTACTATTTAGTTTGCGATGCTAATGAGTGATCATATTAGAAACCTGAATCACTGACAATCTGCGATATAAGAACAATGGCGAAGGCCATGTAATCCTGATTACAAGTTCGTAACTCCGATAATATAATTATATCAGTGGCTGACTGGCGTGCTGGCAGGGGGAGCCGGGGGGCATGCCCCCCCCCAGCTATCAATTTCTGGGGGGCGCAGAAATGAATATGGGGCGCCGAATTTTGAATTTGTAAGGAAAAAACGCATTTGAAACAATACAGTTATTTCCGCTAAGAAAGCATGTGTTTGTAACTATTTTGTCCAACCGCACGGCACTTGCTACCGCACACGAAATCGTTTATTTAAAAACATGATCAGTGATCACACGCACGCA
>JAODVM010379534.1:0-10796 GCA_025400095.1 Phenganax marumi
ATAATTAGAAAAGCATTGTAAATAGTTATGCAATTCAGCTTCAGCTGCAAAGTAACTATATGTAAACCATCTATCTAAACCATCTATCTATCTATACAACATAAGAACCAAATCTGACACTCACTGTGAAGAGTACTGCTTGTGAGATGTAGTAATATCTTTACATCAGATCTGTTAAAGATTCCCTAATCTAGAAGTTAATTATGCTAATTTCTGTCAGATGAATTGTGTGCCCTATGCAAGTTTTGAGGCCAAGAATCTGCAATTGTACAGTTTAACTGGAGGGAAAAGTCATGTAGTAAAATGCTGATAGCTTGTCCAACCTCCACTGGATCATCTGTGTATCTTATAAACTTGATAAGATATATGTTTAGATGCAACAATGTTGTGGAACACTCTAATACTTAAAGTAATGCTTTTTTACTTCCTATGGTAGTTCAGTTTTCCAAGGTTTTACTAACTACTTGTTCTTATGTGCAGTTACAAAGAAATAGAATATCTAAGCTGTTGCAAAGTTATTGCTTCTAGCCTCCATTTTCTTACACAAAATTTGATGTGATAGTATTTTTTGTGATGTGTTTTGAGTTGTTAACTGCATCTGATATAACTTGCGTAGTGTAGTCTGGTAAATTTCAAATAAACTGCTGATGATTTATTCTCATATTGTTACTGATTGCTCCCATACATACATATATACATACATAAACTTTATTTACCCTCGAATTTACAGTGTAGCTTGAAAAGCTAATATCTTCAAAAACTAAATAATATTACATAGTACAACTTTAATTTACATAATAAAAATTAAATTTACATTACACTTTCTATCAAGAAAATAAATCTATGAAAATTGATTATTTCTTCTTTTGTTTGTAAAGTCATTAAGATTAACAGTTTGTCTGTAATTGTCCAGTAAAGAGTTCCAATATTTTACAGCTTGATATTTAAACGAATGTAAACCATAAGTAGCAGTTCAGGCAAACTTAAGATATCTGTACCTCTCAAAGAGTAGGATAGTGTTCTTAAGGTAAATATATCTTTCAAATGACGTGGATAATCACCAAAACGTAAGCATTTGAATAATACAACAAGCATGCTCTGAATTCTCTTATTAAACAATGACGCCATCCTAGCTTTTTTTAATAACTCACAATATGTAGAATCCTTATCATTATAAATAAATTGAAGAATACGCTTATTTAATGCTTTTAATTTTTCAATATTGCGTGATCCACAAAAATACCACACAGTTGAAAAGTAATGAAAATGAGGAAGTATGAATGCCTTATATAGTCGTAGTAATATTGAAGCTGATAACATCTTACGGAATCTTATCATAACATTTAGTTGATTGTTAATCTTCCTACAAATTTGGGAAATATAATCATCAAAGCTAAGCTTATTATTTATAGTCATTCCAAATAGGTCAATTGAAGTCTTCGTAACAAAGTTCAACTGATGATCTGTCTTTCCCCATATCATAATTTCATGTTTGGACAGATTTATCATCATGCCATTATCTTGATACCATGTATTCGCTACATTAACACCATCCAACATTCATTTTTCCAGAGCAATCGGATTTTGTCAGGGTCATACATTTGTTCATCATCTGCGTAGGCATTCAGTTTTACCATTTTAATTTGGTAAAACATATCGTTTATAAATATGTTAAAAAACAAGACACTTCCCTCAGGGATGCCCCTCTTAATAACTTGCCAACTCAAATACTGGTCACCGATTTTCACTCTCTGCATCCATCCAAACAGATAATCTTGTAACAAAGCACAGCTGTTATCACCTATACCGTATGCTTTCAATTTTGCTAATAGTAATGCACGTGGAATAGTATCGAATGCTTTGGACAGGACCATTGATACTACAGCTACTATCTCCTTGTTATCACAACTAGTTCTCCAATCTTTCGTTAATTGAAGTATCACAGTTTCACAACTAAAATTCCCTCTATATGATGAAATATAGTCCGATAAAAAGGATTTGCAAAAATCATCCAACTGGCCTGCCAGAACCCTTTCAAAAATATTATTAAGGCACAACAAAACAGTTACTGGTCTATAATTGACTTTATTCAATTCTTCATACTTCTTAAATAAAGGAGTAACTTGACCCTTCTTCCATTGCATAGGATATTTACACTGGCAAATACAAGTATTCGATATACTTGTAAGTGGTCCAGATAATGCAAGAGTGGATTCTTTAATCTGATGTGGTGGTCGCCACAACTTTTGCAAACGTTGATATCCATCAACAATTTCTCAGCTTGTGTTTTATTAACCAAGCGAAAGTTGAAAGATGTTATTTTATCATTGTTCTTGCAAATTGCCTTAATACTAGGATGCATCCTGAAATCTGTACCAAAATCATTTTCATTGATTTCTTGAAATTCATCAACTACTCGAATAAAGTAGTTATTAAAAACTTCTGCAATTGTCTTCTTATCCGTTATCACAACCTCATTCTCTTCCAAAATTATATCATTAGCTTGCTTAGACTTTTTGGAGTGCAAAAATGGGCGATAGGCATTCCAGAACTCATGAGTATTGTCTGTCTCAGTTTTCTTAAAAAGAATTCCCTAATCGCTTGCCGTCTTAACGACGTACACTTATTTCACTGTTCTTTATAGATTGCATAGTTGGAGTTACTACGATCCTGAATAAATTGTTTCCAAAGCTTATTTCTGTGCCATGGCCTTACGCCACTTCTCATTCATGTAAGGCACTTGGTTCCCCCTTATATGCACTTGTTTCCATGGCGCATGTTCATCAAGAATATCATTGTATAATGATTCAAAAACATAAATTTTATCATCAACATCATCAAATATATCCATTATCTGAAAGGGTATATTGCACAAATCTTATTGAAAAAGATGTCGATTAAAGCATTTCATACTTCTAAAACAAATTTTTCTAGATCTCAGCTTTGGGCATGAGCTCACAATACTGTATACACGAAGGAGTGACCACTCACATTTACATCTACCACACCAGATATCAAAATTTTTCTTCTATTTCTCGTTAGAGTAAGATCAATTAGAGTCTCTGATGTTTACCTATCCAAGTGAGTAATCCAATTAAATTCTTGAGGTCATATATGTTCAGTAGATCAAGCAGGTCACGCCCATCATTTGGAGGTTTATCTGGTTTCAGCAAATTGCAGTTAAAATCACCAATGAAAATAATATCATTACTTAGTGTTGTTCCTGTTTCGAATAATGTATTCAATTCTAATTTCCACTGTGATTTGAACATGGAAGGAGGCCTATACACACCAACAATAATTAACCATGATTTTGCAGCTTTAACTTTTAAGGCCAAT
Source organism: Phenganax marumi (assembly GCA_025400095.1). Taxonomy (NCBI): domain Eukaryota; kingdom Metazoa; phylum Cnidaria; class Anthozoa; order Malacalcyonacea; family Clavulariidae; genus Phenganax; species Phenganax marumi. The sequence goes on from JAODVM010379534.1 coordinate 3,340, forward strand.
GTCTTCATTCTAAAATTAGACTTATCACCAATATAAAGATTTTAAAATCTTTAATCATTACAAAGCAAATGTCACTTCATACAAATGCCATTATACCACTGCCATGTATATTTCTATCAACCCTGGACATGCGAAAACCCCATATAGCAAACTAATCATTCGGAAAGATTGCATCTAATTTAGTTTCTGAAATAAATAATATATCCAATTTTCCAGACTCCAACCAACACTTTATCTCATAGAACTTGAATCCGGCAATACTATTCGCGTTGAGATGTCCTATCTTTAGATTTTTTCTTAACATTGTCGAAATCTGCCCAAACGTCACAGTTTCCATCAGATTTCATAACATTGGCATCGTCACCACTGTCATTATCCTGAAAATCAGTATCATGACCTGGAGTTGGATAAAAAGGGAGAGACTGCATTCACGCCTTTGCTGAACGTGTCTGACAAGTCCATTGTTTTCCCTCATTTCTTATCAAGATGTGTTCTTTTTGTTTAATACCCGCACATTTAATACATATTGTTTAATTACATGAACAACAACATAAGCATATATGATTTTTCGCAACTGTCTTTGAACATTCAAAACACTTCAATCTTTGTGATATAGCCGATTTTCCCTGAGTAGGCCCTGAATGAGACTGAATGTCTCCACATTGAATCAAAGTCAATGGAATTACTGGATTAATTGCTGAAATTCTAGCAGATGCATAGGGACACTTTGAATGCATAAATTTTTTCCTTTTGTATCCCATACAAAAGGCATCTCGTCGTATGCACATACAAGGCTGAGCAACGTTACTGATCCGTACAATATCAGAATCTCACAAACACCACCTCCAAAATAACATATCGTTCCAGAACAAAACATAATATTGAATCTCCTTTCACCAATATTATTGTTTACCGTTCCATTATCATCACATGTTATAGATTTCTGGCATGGACCCAGCAAATCTCGATTTAAAGCCCGCTCATGCACCTTTTGAATGTCCAAAGTTCAAATCAAACATTTCCCATCTTTATCTTGCTCAAATTTGCCTCTCAATTGTTCTGAAGACAATCTACCATCAAAACGTTTCCATATCACAAAGTTACAATCATTTAAAACACTAAACCAACTCCAGTACGCAATGAAAAGCAGAAATACAACGGAGCACTGAAACGTGTGACGACTCGCCATTGTAGACCGCTACAATCAGATCTTCGTGGCAATTAATTTCATTATATTAACCATTTGCTAAGCTAGCAGAGTAGAATGGTAATGCATTGAAACATTGCACTTCAAATGTCATTAATGACTGGTTGTCAATCTACAAGTTTTGCGAAAATGATCTCCTTGGAACTAAAGTTTTAAACACTTTAAAGTGGAATTTTGACAGCTGTTATCGCACTTGAACTACAGTTTTTTGAAAGTTTTATTACTTTTCAAGTATGCAATATCCAACTGTATTTGTTCAGTAAAAGTTGGGAAAATGTGTGCCAAGTTCTCACTTTAGTTTCATCACAGATGTCCAGTACTACCTTCTCATTAATGTCCAGTACTGTTGACTTACAGGTAAAAGAAACGAATCTGGCATCATACTGTGGTTGTGCTGGTGGATTTATCAACACCATTCACAAGGAAACATGTCGGGAAAAGATGAACACGTTTAAGAATATAGCCAGGTTTGCTAACTTTTTGCAACTTTTACTGATGTACCTGCATTCTGCATTGCACAGCGTCATATTTCACACCATGGTTTTGAGCAAGTAGAAACATAAAACATTTCCACATTACATACATTAGAGGTATTGATTCATGAAAAATTCCCCAAACATATGTGTTTTCAACATAGAACATTTTAACCATGGTGAGTAGTTATGTTAGATAGTGCGGAAATGAACTGCTTCAACACTACAATTCGATTTAAAATTTTAGAAAAACTTATAAAAAGCACTATGCATCTCAGCAAACTGCTTTTTTGGTGCAATGTCTGGTATTGAAGGATAAGCGGAGTCTTGTGTTTACAGTAGAGTTAGGAAGGGTGAAATCATCCTATAGGAAGGTTGAGCCATCATAACAATGTAAGGCTGAAAACAAATAATCTTTTTGCCCGGAAGATCTGAATCTTTAAGCATAATCAAACGATCTTGTGTTCAAAGAGAAAGCAAAAAGCACTTAGTCAAAGTACTAGTTTTTGAATCTCAATGAGCTTCTGCTCAAGACATGTTTAGCAAATCCTGAGTTGCTTTGATCCTGTTTTCAATTGGCACAAATTGACTGTACCTTTTTCATCATATGTTTGATTTATTTTAATTGTCCTTATGTGTAATTTAGTTTATGGCAAAACGCTTGTATGACAAGTGCGAGTTTGGCTTTGGTCGTGTTTACTGGTCATTGCCTGTCAAGCACAATTCATTTTAATTTCAATATTTTGAAATATGAGCATGGTTGATGCTGGGGTTTGAGACTTATAGTCGACGGCATTGTCTTTGTCTGGCATTTACAGCTTAAAATACAAGAGCTGTGATCTGAACTTTGAGTTGTTCTGCCCAGACATTGAGAACCAATGTCACTTTTAAGTTTTAAAGCATCACAGCCTGAAGAAACTACAGGTAAACAGATAGATGGTTTTAGATAGAGTTATTTTGCCGCATGAGCTGAATTGCATAACTGTTTACAATGCTTTTTCTAATTATGTATATAAATATATATTACCTTAGACTGTCTATTTTTACATCAATCAATATTTACTTTCCTAATTTGTTTATCCTAGCCCACTCTGTCAACTTTCTGTGTAGTAGAAAACCGGAGTACCCGAGAAAACCTACGACTTTTTGCAGGGTAGTTGACAGACTCTTTTTCATGTGAGAAGTTAAGTCCGAGCTGAGAATCAAACCTGCAACTTCATTGGTGAAAGGCACAAGTCCTAGCGATCACGCCACCGAAGTTGCCTATTCTCTGAAGCCTCCGATTCTCTGGGAAAATATAGGTTGTAATTTTAGCTGCAAACAAAGTATTTCTATTCCTTTTCAAGTATTTCTAAGGAATGATTCACAATAATGATGTTGCCAAGGAAGCTTCAAGGAACCTAGGCATGTCCCTGGCCCAAGTGACTTCTTTTCTACCCTCTCCCCTTTAACTTTAGTTATCAGACAATGGACCTGAACAACAGTCTTTTTAAATGCGTAATGCTTCATTATAAGTTTTGCTGAGGTTGTTCATGATGTGCTGTCTTGAACTTTTTACTGTATTTATTCATCATGCTTCATACGTTCCTAAATGCTATATTTACATTTGTCGCAGTTGTCACATCTGTTTACCAAACAAGCACTTTATACTATGAACCACGCAGCATTTTTCAAGTTGGGACTACTAGTTTTAGCTATCGAGCACTGTAGGCACAAGCATGCTAGGGGGTCCTGGGGGCATCCTCCCCTGGAAAATTTTGACGTTTAAACTCTCTAAAATCGCTGGAAATGCTTCCAATTTTGTTGATCATTGATAGAAGACACAGTTCCTTTTTTGAAATTTTTTCCAAGTTTCTGTACAAAAATTGATATGATGTCAATTAAAAGTTGTTCAAATCTTTGAAAAATTGCAGGGAAAAACTGCAACGTTTTGTGGAAACACCATGTGAATTTATTTATGCAGAGCTTTAAGTCCATAAGCCTGGACCATCATCAGGCTATCATGCAGCCTGTTAAATTGAGTTTAATGATTTAATTTTTGTATTGCTAGAATGAGGAGTGATCAGGAAAATTACCAATGACTAAAAGGACTTTAAAACTATATTAAAAGAGTAGCTATGTTCAGAGTTTATTTCATTGTCAGGTTACATAATAGTGCACTTGAATGCTTGTGTACGGAACATGACAGTTACAAATTTGCTCACATGCACAAACTGAGTACCTTTGACAACTTAATAGCAATCAATAATGTAAAAATGTTTGAAAATTACAACCTTGAAATGTTTAACTGTTCAAGTTTGTTGTTCAATACTATTTCTAACTCACCCAAAGATGCCTTAGCTTCTGAAATGTAGTGAAGGTAATATATATAGGCATTTTATACTTATTCTGGTTTTTAGCAATTTTCAAACTATCAGAGTCTTGAAACAATGATCCTCGAATCGCACCAAACATATTCTGTGACCTTTTCACTTTTGGTTTCTTACCACTAGGAACCATCTGACAATGTATCAACTTTTGCTGTGCTCTCTCTTTGGCTCTATAGTTATAAAAACTGCATTTCTCACTAACTAAATTTTCAAATTTCATGAACATGGAAGTGTTTGAAAACCAAGAAAAATTAAGATTTAGAACATATGTGAACTTTGAAAGTTGCTCTCTGATTCATTTCAAATTTTTGTTTGAATCAAAAATTCTTTGTTTTGGACTATCTTGTTTTAGAAAGTTAGTATATGATGAGTATTTGGAATAGCGTAGGTTTAAAGTTGTTCTATATGATATTTTAATGTGGTTTGTCTTAATATTGACTTGTTCACCTCATGCAGTTTCAGCACCACTTACCTCAGGATTCATATTGCCTACATCCAAACACTTTACGACTTAAGTTCATCATACGTTTAGACATGAGATCTACTTTACTATTAAATTACGATTTACAATGTATTACCACTTTCATTGCATAAAATAAAATGCATTGTGCTCGAATTTACTTATCACATATTGTAAATTATTGTAGATACTACAAGTTTGGACAACTGCAAGAGATGGTTGATTGGATACTTCAAATGAACTGAAACCAGTTTTTGCTAGTTATTTCCTTGCACTGTTGTACTGAATTTTTCTTTCACTAATTTCAAGTGATGTAAGGTTTGTATTTAGTGAGAGCTGTCATTTTCAAATCACTGTCACAAGATAGTGTGGATAATGTCAAACAAGTACTTTGAAAACATTTGCTCCACACGTTGAAGATGAATTCCCATCATGGATACAAATGTTTCTGGAAAAGGAAATCTTTTCTCTACTTTTGTTAGAGTTGTGGATTTTTTGACTATTTATGGTCCATAATGGAGTAACATATCAAACTTTAACAGGGTGTTGTACCATCAGTTCACTAAATTTTGGTGAATGTTGGTTCTGCAAAAAACTGTTCTATGAATTTTTTAAGAACTTATAATTTTTCAAAGTAGTATCTTTTATATTAAATACAGAAAGTCTAAATTTCAGTTACGAACAGCAGAGAAAACCTGTCAGGAAATAAAAAAGGTACTATAAATTTTTAGCATTTTCAATTTTGCAATATCCCATGTCTCACTTGCATGAGAAAAAGATTGCAAGAAACTCCATCAACATCTGTATCTGTAATACATTTTGCTTGTTATAGTAGCCAATACTTTCATTTCATGAAGATGAAAACATACTCTAATTGGTGTATCTATCTAACGTTGCATTAGCTTGTACTATTGATAAACATGCTTACAAACTTTTGAAAAAATTTCAATTTTTCAAACAGTCAACTGGACAGGTAATTTTTCAATGTATTTCACAGTAGCTTACTGCAGTTGTTTGTGGTATGCTTAGCATATGTAGAGCATTACATGAAGGACAAATTTGTTTGTTATTCTTTGATTCTTTAATCAGTGACCTCTACTTCTGCATACCAAAATCATGATGGATTTTTAGTGTTTTCAAACAAAAATATAACTTCGTAATTGAAATCTTAAAAATTTATCATGACTTTAGAATGTAGTCTTAGATTCTTTGAGGACTACGAAATCTAACATAATAGATGGAAACATCACCACGAGAAAACTTCTAAAATTTGCCAACGCAGCAGAAATTAAACAATCTGCAACTTATATTTGAGAAAGCAAAAGAAGAAGTCATAGAAAAACTATATGCAGATTATCAACGTAGACAACTGAATGGAAGAAATGAAATGTTAATGGACACAATCATAAGAAAGTTTTCTGAGATGATAGTTAATTTGGAAATGATACATGATTTTACGAAAATGGGAAGAGAACTAAGTGAAAATAAACTGTTCAGGCATGATGTAAAAGAGTAATAGAATATATTACACCTTGGGTTCTATTGAACAGTATTTATCTGTGGGATTATTGTAGGTAAACATGTGGTAAACAAAAAAGCTGCATAAAATAAAGAGACTTGTCAAAAATCACCAGAGAAGCTGCAAGAAATGAAGGAATAGAAACTATCTGAATTGTCGAAGAAATCTAAGGAAGCTAAAATGCTATTACCTATTGAAGGAGACCCATTCAATATGATCATCATTGGAACGACAAGTTGTGGAAAAACTCATTATTTACTAAATCTCTTAGAGCAAAATTACATGAAGTATTTTAATGATATTGTTTTGAATATGCCCACTGAGCTCTATTATGTAATTGAAGGGGCTGCTCAGGCCTTTCGTCAGATCAAAAGTGGGGTCCAAAAACATGGTGGACGTTGCTGAATTATTGTGCAATTTTACACCATTTCGGCCCTATATTTCATGGTAATTACCACTGTCCAAGGCTCAAAATTGAGCCCATGACAAAATTCAACCCCTCCCCTGTTTTATATGAAACTCTACTAGTTTTTGTATGAAATATCATCTGCATCAAATTACTAAATTTCTCGTGGTCCTGATTTGGATAACGTCTAAACAGAAACTAATATGGTGTTTGAAGCAGAAACCTGCAGGTAGGGATATTTGATTTATTTTGTAGAAATTGTGACAATTTTTGTGTAAATACATATGTGATATCATAAATAATTATATTTCAAACACAGATGCTTCCACATAACAATGCTTTATTCCTCATAACTTGCTCTACACAGCTGATGAAGACTAGGCACTAAAAACTAATACGTCACATAAGCTTGGTAACCCAGCCACCCAACTTCCGTTGTTCATCAGCTCACTTTGCACTGACGCATTTTGAAATGGAGCGCTATTTTGGAGCGCTTTGCTACAGCTACTCCTGTGCAGTGGCGTAGACAGTGGTCCTGCAAGTCCTGCAATGCAGGACTAAAATTTTTTCAAAAAGTGTTAGAAAATAACTTCATATAAATTCTTCAAATTGTAGTTACATCTTGTATAAGTTTTGCGGTGTTCTTAAGTTTTTGCCATAAATCGAAAACCAAATCGATTGTCCAACGCTGCTCCAAGACCGCAAATTTCACGGCTTGGCTGAAATATTATATACTGATTTTCACCATGGTAGCGGAAGAGGTTTGGAATGTCTTGAAATTTGAAACGCACGATTATGTAGTTTGCGTGAAAAACGCGTTTCAGTTTCGTGTCTCACGAGTTGTACTCCTGCAATTTCAGAATTGCAGGACAAGCTAATAATATTTCATATGGCGTTTCCTTGTTTCTGATTGGTTTACGAGGTTTGCACATGCCCAGTGCGGTGGTTCTCCAAGCTCTAGTCCTGCAATTTCGAAAATGCAGGACTAAATGAGGCGATACAACCTGTTGACAACAGCCTTTT
>JAODVM010379645.1:0-10795 GCA_025400095.1 Phenganax marumi
CTACTGCCTGAAGATAAAGAAAATATTTCTGAAGAAAGGGTGGGAGGGAGGGATAGTTAAATTAGTGGAATCAGCGAGTGAGAGTGATAAGGGTGTGGCAGCACAGCATATATATATGAGGTGTAGAACAATAGGATCACTGATGCACTGCAAGGTAGTGGGCGAGACCCACTCTGCTAGTCATACTCATAACAGCGGAAAAATTATTCATTTGAAGAGAATTTGGTTGTCTGATGTTTGTATGTCTAATGTAGATTTAGAAGTCGATATCCGTGTTGGTGCTGACTATTTGTGGCTGCTCCAGAAGGATTGCATTGTGCGCGGTGGACCAGACGAGCCCGTGGCAATAGATACGGTTCTTGGATGGGTGCTGTCGGGGCCTGTTGCATTGGGAAATTGTGATGACACTGAGACTGTGAATGCGAGTTTTGTTAAAACCGAAGTTTGTAAATCAAGCCTTGAAAATTTATCAGAGTTTTGGGATCTTGAAAGCATAGGAATTAAGGCTGATGAGGATGTGCATGAATCAGTAATTAATGATTGAAAGTTTAACCGCACACGTTATTCAGTAAGCTTACCTTGGAAGAAAAGTCATGATCAGTTCCTTGCCAAGTAATTATAATTTAAGTTAAAAGCGCATGAAAGGTGAAATTGTCAGACGCTTTAGTAAAGAGCCGGAATTATTAGCTGAGTATGACTCTATAGTTAAAAAACAGGAGGAGGCAGGTATTATTGAGAAGGTAAGTGAAAGTAACATAAGTGCGGACTCTAAAGTTCATTATATTCCACATCAAGCCATTGCGTGCAAAGATACAAAAACCACTCAGCTCAGAATTGTTTATGATGCTTTGGCAAAAGCTCAAAAGTCAAGTGTTTCATTAAACAAATGTTTGCATGCTGGACATTCACTTAATCCACTTTTATTTGATATCCTTGTTCACTTCCTGAGAGCGAAAGGTCATGCTAGTAGCAGATATCAGAAAGGGGTTTTTGAAAATTGAAGTGCATGAAAACAATTGAGATAGTCTTTGATTTTTGTGGGTTGATGATGTTTTGCACAACAATTTGAATCTTGTAGCATACAGGTTTTGTAGAGTTGTGTTTAGAGTGATTTCATCCCTGTTTCTTCTCAATGCAATGCTAAGACATCACTAAGATAAGTATGCGCTAAACGATGCGACATTTACCGAGACAATGCGTAGGAGTTTTTATGTAGAGGATTTAGCAACCAGTGAAAACTCTACTGAATGTGCGTATTTGCTTTACACAAAATCTAAGGAGCGCATGACAGAAGGTGGATTTCATTTGCATAAATGGTGTACGAACAACAAGGTTTTGAAAGCGCAAATTTATAGCAAAAACGTAGATTTAGTGCTGAACAAGAAAAAGGAGTCCAGGCGAACGTTTGCGCAAACAACACTTGCATGTCAGGCAGAAAGCCAAAATGATAAGTCTTAGGGTTAGAATGGGGTTGTGTAAGCGATTTGATCAAGTTTGATTTCACGCATTTGTGTGAAAAATTGTGAAATTTAGAGCCTTCAAAGTGTAATGTATTAAGTCTTCTAGCATGTATATTTGACCCCCTGGGGCTTTTAAGTTCAACTATTGGGGAGGCTAAGATTTTGTTTCAGGAGAATTGTGTTAGTGGTTTAGATTGGGATGATGCGCTAGGTAAATGATTGAGAGAAATTTGGGAAATATGGTTAATAGATCTTAGTCAGACTAAAGAAGTTGTAGTCGAGAGGTACGCAAATGAAAGAGAGAGCAGTTCAGCAGCTTAGAAGGCAGAAGTTAAGTATTATTTACATGGGTTTGGAGACGCATCAAAAAGAGCGTATTGCGCGGTAATATATCTTGTTACCATAGAGAACGGCATAGCATGTGTTAGCTCGATCGCGATTAAAACTCGAGTCACACCAATTGAAGAATCTAAGTATACCCCTACTAGAATTAATGGTGGCTAGAATTTTGGCACAATTAATGCATGCTGTCAAAAATGCTTTAAGATCAAGATACGAGTTTGAAAGTACTAAGGAGAGGACCAACAGTAAAACAACACTGTGTTGGATTCACAACCGGGGCGAGTGGAAACAAACAAGTACCCAAAGAGAGGCTGAAGTGAGGTGTATTTTTGAAAGCCATTCCAATGCTAATGATGCAAGTGTGCCTATGGCCAGTGTAGTGTGGCGTGTTTCTACAACAGTCACACAGTTTGAATGCAGCCCCTGCACCAAACAGGACGTTTCATAATGAGATGAAACTTTGCAGGACAGCGCCCGTCCAGTACTAGTCGAAGACAGGAGAGGGTATTGAGACAAAGAAGGCCTAGTGCCATAGAAAATAGGCCATTCTTAAGAGACTAGATTTTGCTTGGGTGACTGGATACTGTTTCTGTTCCTCATCAAGGAGCACAACTTGCCTTAATGGAATGGGGTCACACTATCTCGGGATGCACATTCACTAGAGGGATGAATGCAGCACAAGTAAGAAGTGCTATTGTAGAAGCTTTTGATGGCAAAATCCCGGATGATGTAGATTTCAAAATATTGATGTCAATGCACACATCCTTAATCACCCCACGTTGGGCACCTGAAAAGCAGGGAATTGATGGAGCTATTCTGCAGAGGCTTTTTCAAAGCAAACTCATCTATGTTTGCCCAAATAGGCAGATCATTGTTGAGGATCTGGTATGATTGTCTGTTCTTTCACTATTTCATGGGATCTTTAATAGTGCCCATGGTTTACCAGTTATTCTTTCTGCTTTCTCCACACTCACAGACATATAATGTAGCAACAGTTCATATTTGTCTTCTGCATTATGACATTACTATGTATCTTAATTATATATCATATGATATCTGTGTAGGGAAATGTGTGGGAAAGAAAACATCAAGATGGTATGTCATTTTCAGTATAAAAGAAATAAAATTGGGTATATTGCAGGGATAGTTTGTGAACAAAAATTATGATCTTAATGTTTTACTCTATCCATATTTCACTATTTAAAACTTAAAGTCTCCTTAATTCCATTAAGATTTACCTGATTTGTTCGGTGATGACAACTTCCCTGAAGTAGTATTACCACCAAAGTCGAAACAGTCATCACTGACACCAGACTTTGAGCGGTCATTATTGCCACCTCCAGAGTTGGAGCCTTCGTCATTGCCCTCAGACCCAATGAAGTCATATTTTGTGCCTGAATCAGAAGCATCATTATTACTTCCAGGTTCAGCACACTCGTCGTTTTTTGTGCAAAGTTTCTTCAAAACTTTGCGGTATTGTGATGAGTGGCGCAAATTCACATGAGTCAGTCAGTCAGTCAGCCATACAGACAGTCATAGTGTAAACTTTCTTGGGGGTGTTTACAGGTATTTCTAGTGCATATTTCTACTAAAATGTTAAACAAATTCATGAGCATGCACCCCTGTTTTCACTGAAATTGCCATCGAACACGTGCTTTGTGGCGAAATATTAAATACATTTGTCTGCACTAATGGCAGAAGTCATAGGAGTGCGACGTATAACTCACGATCAAAACTTCATTTCCAGAGCTATACACTTGCTAGCTGCTGTTTTAAACCATAAGACTAAAAAGAAGCTATGAGATTTTTGCTGTATCAAATGAATTACAATTTAATAGAACGAAAATGCACGACAATCAGCAATGAGTCATACTTGTATTCTGCATGTAGCATTGAACTATAAACCCATTATTGTCACAAACAAACATAGTCATCTAGTATATTACAGCCAAACTCGCCGTTAAAAGTTGCAAATCATTGGCGTTTTTCGCCATCCTAAATACTATTTTATACATAAAGCAAGCAAGAAAAGCTGGAACAATACACCCGAACACAACGTAGCTAAAGTTTTTTAGTATTACAATTCCAGACAATGTGCAGCGAGGTAGACACGCATTAATTGTCCCAAATCACATTATGGAGCGGAATTTTCCAGCTGAAGTCAAGTAAATTCAAGATAGTTATTCAGTGATGAATTTTTGCTGAGGTATTGCAGTGTAGCTAACAGACTTTGCTTTGTAATGAAGACTATATAAACAATTGTCGGAAAGTTTACATTTACTTGTCAGTGGTAGAATATTGCTGCCATGTGTTTCTGAGTTTTTCATAGTAATAGAATCTAAAACTGTGGAGTCTTGCCGTTCAGGACAGTACATTCTTGGCATTTCTTGCTATCCTGATATATTATCACAACTGCAAGCTCATACATTCAAATACTACTCGGAAGTATACAACTTACAAATATAGATTGCAATGACGCCATCGCAATTTGGTGTATAGTGCACACAACAGGTATCGACTCACATCCAGCTATCGTATCTTGCATGAATAATACTTAGTAGCTGCGATTTAACAGAGTGTAGCGGGTAGACTGCTGTAGAGGTCTCAGAAACTTTGCACTGTCCTTGACGTCTCTAGCTGTCAGCAGTGCAGCCACCACTACCATTGCCTCAGGATACAGCACAAGCATCCTTGCAATCATACATGTTCGAGCCACACCAGATGCAGACACATCAGATTGGATGTTTTAAGCATTTGTACCTTTAATGCACTGTAGTTTAATTGATTAAAATAAAAAATCTTGTGAATACAAACAGAAAAAATTTAGACGAGTATATCTCATTTAGTGTATGCATGACTGCATGGTAAGACACATTAAGATGTTAAAATTTTTGGAATATATTCCCATATCCAGAAAACAGCTTTCTTCTCATTAATACAATTTGTTTTTTTATAGTAACGACAGAAGTGCATCCAAGTGAAAATGACAATTTATATTACGAAAGTGTTCCCGATTTCAAAAACGTTATTGTACACCGATCTATGACTCGCCATGACGTTATTGAGATCTTCAAAGATCCAAAATACTAAACTGCATGCCTGACGTATCAGTTAAAAATGCAAATGGTCTTCTTGAGAAGGAGTAAGGAGACGGTGTATTGCATGATATTCTGACACATTTCTGGCAAGAATTTTTCACAACCCTTAGTGTAGGTGGAACGAGGAAGACACCGCATATCCGTCATGATCTTCAAAAGCCAGAGTGGCAAGCAATTGCAAGAGTTCTTGAGCATGGTTACAAAAAGCCAACTATTTCCCTGTGCAGTTATCACAATTATTCATCCTTTGCTGCTTGTTTGGTGATGAATGTCTGGATAAAGAATCCCTGCTCAAGTCGTATCGCTGTTATGTTACAGCAGATGGTCGAAAGGTTTTGGATATGGTGCAAAGCAAAGAGTTTAATCCTAATGATGAAGATCTCTTGGATTTTTTATCATCCAGCAGGTGCTTCAAAGTACTTACTACAGAGAACATTAGTTCCATAGTATTTGAGCTTGCACACCGGGAAATGATTCAAAAGCCATGCTACATGACAAATTGCTGGTCCCCAATTTTGAAAAAGCTTCAGAGTGGCCCAGATTCTACATTCCAGACCCCAAAGTTGCTGAGTTGTATGAGAAAAAATGTCCAACAGCTAAAAAGGTAAACAGGATTTCTCATGCCAACATATCTAGTGATGCTGAAAAACAGAGCATGTGATTCCATTGAAGTTGTATTTACTGCTTTGAATGGTCTATAATGACAGCCTATTGTGCACACATCTGGGCCCATGTTAGAACGTCTGACCACATATGAATGCTATACAGACTTGACCAAAGAATTTACAAGTGTAATGAGAGAGAACACATCATGGTCGTTCAACATTGTATAAAGTCTGGGTCAACTGTGAACACAGGTTGTCATTAAATTTGTAGTCACTAAATCCAATGATAGCCCAAGCATGATAGCCCAAGAGATTGCTAATTCACATCAACTTGCATCAACCTTGTAGTTTGTAGTTAAGTTTGTTTTATTTGAAGACACTGGTAGTAATAGTTTTAGATACACTTTTCAGTTCTTGTTTGATTTGATGGTTTCATTACATAACTAAATAACAATGAAACAGAATATAAACTAAACGACAAGTTATATGAGTTAATTCACCAATCGAAGACTGGATAAAACCAGAAATGTGTGCTATTGTATAATTCATTGATCAAATACTGAAAAATCCTTAAGAAATGGAAAATTGATACAATTTTAAGATTATTGAAGAACTGAAAGTAAGATTTTTAAATCGCACGTTGCTTAAGGTTATTTGAAAACTGAGATCAGTGTTTACTTATAGAAACATCCCCACAATGTCAACTGCGTTTAAGTAGTGCTCAATGCCATGACTGCCATTGTCTTCAAGGGGGTGAACACTTTCATGAAGATAATTATACTGGTCTTGAGTAAGGTCCATACCCAACCCAGCCACAACAACATTGTTTGTGGTAATATCTGGTAATGGCCCCCCATAATCAACACCACACACATCATGGTTCACTTTGGTAGGATCACTAGGAGCGGCATGAATGTTAGATTGAAATAAGGCTAAAGGTGTTTGGTGATTTTCCGTTCTAAGAGCATGGTGATTTCACTGCATTTTAAATTCATCTAATGATGCATTTATGTGCGGTAGGTAAACTTGATGTAACGCCAATAGGTGAACCTCATTAAGACAGTTCAGTAATCCATTCTTCTCCAAAACTGAAATATGTCTTTGTATGGTGCTGACATAACTCGGTTGACTTCCGCCCACAATTGTTAAATCCGTTGATTGTGAACACTCCTTCCTGCTATGAAGCTTCCTCTGCCATTGCCTCAATTCTCGACCATGAATTGGGCCACATCCACATTCTCAACGCCATGGTCGCCACTTCCCCAAGATGGCAAAACACACTCCTGCACCCCACTTTGAAACAGGCCAAGCCCAGTCTCAGCCCTGTTATTGGTGCAACAGTGCAAGTAGACAATCATTCGGCTGAAACCATCTATACAACTATGGATTACAAATCTTTGTGCTATAAGCTTATGATTTGAATCAATCTGCCATAGGTGATTAGGACCTTTTACATTATAAATTCACTGACAGATTGTGTGTCGTTTTTGTACACTACGACCAATTTGATAAACTCACTGCAAACTTCCTCTAATTTGAACTTTTTGAACATAAATGTTTCTGCCTCTCAAACTGCCCATGACATACGTTTCACCGCTGTATGGTGTTAATTTAAGAATTTCTTAGGCTCTTTGATCTAAGTCAGCATCACTTATTTCTGGGAACCTTTCGTGAATTCCAAACTCGATTCTTCTTCTGTTGCAAAGTTCTGGGAGATATGCCAAGAAAGCTGGAAATCTCCTTCCAATTCACTCCTGTATCATGAAGTTGCTCAACTTGCTCTTTTATGATATTAAAAGCGGGTCTGCCTCCAGTATTGCTCAAAGTAAAACATGCATTTACAGTCATGTTCTGCTTGAGACGTGTTTCACACACTTGCAACAGTTTTTCCAAATACTTGTAGGCTGTGTTCAAACAATGTGTTTAAACATACAAAAATTCTTTGAGCTCTTCTACATCTACTGCCATGATAGCAATTTATTCAATCTAAATTTTGAATGACATCAAGTACTTCGAAGGTTTAGCGGCAGGCACTGACCATTGTTACTGTCAGAAATCTCGACACACACTTGGAATTTTCACAGCAACTCAACATACATATTGTTTTCTCAACCTTCATATTACACTTTCTCGCCATACGTATAAAATTCTTGGCATACACATGAAAGTCTCAACAAACGATTGAAATTTTCGACCATTGTGTGAAATTCTCAACTGTACCCCTAGTTGTTCTCAAATGTGAGATTATATTTTTGAACATGCAGTTGACATTCTCAACATGCGGTCTGTGTTCTCAATGCACTTTTGTCACGTTTGGTTTGGCATACAATTTGTTCACCATCAGGTTGACAAGATTTTGAAGTTAACCGATAACCATGATAGGGGACATTCTCCCGGGAAAGAAAACCCTGTCGATTTAGGATCCAGAGGTGTTTTGGTTTCAGAACTAAAACATAGTAACCTTTGGTGGTTAGGACCCCAATGGTTGAAAGGCTTACCAAGTGATTGGCCCCAATTAGACAATATTCTTCCCACACCAGAAAGTAAAGGGGAAGAAAAGAAAGTGAGCATAAATTTAATGATAACTCTAGATTCTCTGCATGGGATAGTAAGTTTGATATAATTGTCAAAGTTTATTTCTCTCATAAGTTTGTTAAGAGTTACCATATAGGTAAAGCGATATGTTGTGAGTTTAAAGAGCAAGAAAATAAGCAGGATTTAGTGACTGGACCATTGCAAGAGAGTGAGTTGAGAGAAGCTAAATTAGAGTGGATTAAAATAGCACCAGTAAGTTTGACAGAGCGAGCGGGTTATAAACAGTTAGAGAGCGACAGTATCGATTAGTAGCAATAGACGGCGTGTTGCATTGTACAGGTAGACTTGGCAAAGGTGAGTTAGAACTAGAAGCTAAAGAGAGCCAATAGTTTTACCAAAAGGACACAAGTTTGCTGAATTAGTTATTGAGCAGTCATGAGAGTGTTATGCATAGTGGAGTTAGATCTACATTAGGGCAACTCAGGTCAAATAATTGGGTCCCTAAGGGTAGACAAGAAGTGAAATGAGTGTTAAATACATGTTTAGTGTGTAGAAGACGGACTAGCAAGCCTTATAGCAAACTGCAGCAGGCAGGGCTGCCAGAATTTCACGTAGTTAAGTCTGTGCCATTTGAGAATTCGGGAGTTGATTTTGCAGGACTTTTATTTGTGAAAACTAAGCATGACATGAGTAAGGTTTATATCGCATTGCTCACTTGTTGCATAACACGTGCAGTGCATCTTGAATTAGTTCAAGATTTGGCGGCAGTGACGTTTTTGAGGTGCTTAAGAAGATTTAATAGCAGATGAGGAACGCCCAAAATCATCATTTCGGACAATGCTAAAACGTTTAAGGCCACAAAAAAGTACTGTGCGAGTTGTTCGATAGTGCCGAAATTAAAAAGTGTTTGAGCAACAAGGGTATTGTTTGGTGATTCAATTTAGAATGCGCACCTTGTGGGGAGGATTTTTCGAAAGATTAGTCAGACTAGTTAAGGTTTGTTTGCGAAGGGTAATGGGCAATGCTCAGCTTACTTTCGATCAATTGAGAACCATCTTAACAGAGGTGGAAGCAACGTTAAATGATAGACCTTTAACTTACGAGTATGACGAAGTAAATGCAGAAGTACAAACGCCTTCTCATTTAATTTACGGTAGACGCATTAAGTCATTGCCAGACAGGCAATTTGAGACAGGTAAGGATGTAAATAAAGATGATAATATAGCAAGATTTAAGTATTTAGGGACACTTTTAGAACATTTTTGGAATCGATGGAGAAAGAAATATCTCACAAACCTAAGAGAGTTCCACAAGGCAGGTGTAAACGAAAAAGGACATAGGTTAGTTGAACCAGGAGATGTAGTTATTGTCTTTGAACTGGGTAAGAAAAGAGGAGAATGGAAGACGGGTATTGTGCAGGAGTTGATTAGTGGAGCTAAGGTATGTGTTATGACTAATGGTAGAAAGCAGGTGATAAGTGATATTTCCCAGCTCTCCAGAAAGGACGCCTTGTGTTTTGTAAGAGTGTGATATTGTGTTCTACATATATTTTGTTTAAATTCGTTCACCTATTACAAGGCAATCTAATCTTAAAGCACATGCGATTTTACTTAAATATCCTATTTCTATAATTTGCATACAGTGTCATAACTACCTTATATGGATATGACATCCCTTCCTTCTCTTAGAATAATTGTTATTAAATTTGGTATCTCTACAATTGCTATATCTAAAGTTGCTATATCTAAATTTTTTTTTGTTTAAATTAATCTACCAAACGTTTGCTTTGTTACCACTTTCTTCAATGTTTTTCCTTTGATTTCTTACTAAGTCTTTCCGATCTTCTGAGGGGAATCGTTGAGGGAAGTTTCTTCTGTGAAGGATTGATGAGGGTACTTTCGTTTTCCTGTTGAGGTGGAGATGAAGATTCTTGTGTAGTTGGATTAAGCTCAATTTGATCTGGCAGTGGTACTGCATCTTCCAATTCTTCTTCTTCTGGATATGGTTCCTCATTTCCTTTTGATGGTTTCAAAAATTTCTTGACGTGTGACGAGTTTCGACGGAATGTCTTTCCATTCCTATCCTTCATGATGATCTGAGATCCTTCAACTTGAACTACTTCGAAAGGATTCGGTTGAAAGGTGGTTGAATATTTATTCTTATGCTTCTGTTGTACCAATACAAAGTCTCCAGGCTTCAGATCCTTTTCTTTTGCATTTCGCCTCTTATCTGCATATTTCTTGTAATTTTGCTTAGCTGTTTCGTCAGCTCTTCTTAACTCTTCATCCTCTGCTTCTCCCTTCTTTATGTGGAGTTGTGGAATCTTGGTTCGTAATTCTCTATTCATTAACAACTTCGCCGGGGTTTCTTTAGTCGCTTGATGCGGCGTAGTCCGATAATTTCTTAGCATTCTCGTTAATGTGGAACGCCAATCTTCGTTACTTGCTTTTGATGTCAATACATGTTTCAGCAGAACCTGGTTGAATCGTTCCACCTGGCCGTTGGCTTGGGGCCAGTACTCTGTCACGGTGTGTAGTTTTATTCCCCATGAATTAAGTGTTTTTCTAAATTCCTGAGATGTAAAATAGGATGCATTGTCTGACTTTATCTCTTCTGGATAGCCATGTATGGCGAACACTGAATCGAGCCACTGAAGTATAGTTGATGACGTCACTGACTTCAAGATTTTAACCTCTGGCCACCTTGAGTAGTAATCTGTTAAAACAACAACAAATTCTCCAGTTGGAAATGGACC